>OX439132.1:35929441-35966941 GCA_949318235.1 Ecdyonurus torrentis | reverse complement strand
ATAACGATAGTAATACAGCCTGTGGTCCATTGCATTTATAGTGATGGTTACTATCTAGTATTAAACATGTCCACATTTTGATCAATATAACATATACGCATTCACACACACACAAACACACACACACACACACACACACACACACACACACACACACACACACACACACACACACACACACACACACACACACACACACACACACACACACACACACACACACACACACACACACACACACACACACACACACACACACACACACACACACACACACACACACACACACACACACACACACACACACACACACACACACACACACACACACACACACACACACACACACACACACACACACACACACACACACACACACACACACACACACACACACGAAGAGAGAGAGAGAGAGAGAGAGAGAGAGAGAGAGAGAGAGAGAGAGAGAGAGAGAGAGAAGAGAGAGAGAGGTATGAGGTATATATTGTGTTAACCCTGAAGCCAATTATACATAGAAAATTTATTCTCTCTCTCTCTCTCTTATTCCCTTTGTACAACAACGAGATTCGTGAACAGAATAACAAATAAAATTTTATGTAAAAATATTACTTTTTTTTTTACTCCTGATTAATCAAAAAAATCAATAAAGTACAATTACTAAAAAAAAAAATAATAATAACAGAGAACACAAATGTATACTTGATAATATGTAAACACTAAATTGTTTTCTAAAATTAAAAATTTGTTGTTTATTTTATATTGAATGTTTATTGATTGATTACTATTTATTTACAATTACAAACATGCGTAAGCATTTTTTTAAACACAGATTATTTTGAAAGTATATTATTATTTTTTCTAGAAACGAGAGTATTTATTTTTTTACAACGTAGTCAAATAATAACCTAGAGTAAAATTACAAAACGTAGTTTAGCGTTATAATTATTTTTAACTTGCATAATATTGATACGTTTATAACCACAGTTGAAAGCAAATTTTTTAAAATCCAGTCTACGGTAAAAAGTCGTTTAAAAAAAAGCTAATAAATTAAGATGTCATATAATCATTAAATAATAAAATATTCAATTAATTAGAAGAAATTAATGACTTGAATAAAATAAAAAAAAAGGAGGAAGGAAAATTGATTAATAAAATACTTTGCAGTCGTGTTGGGAGTCAGGTTTAGTGCATATATATACATCAAGTGATAGATGATGTTTTCCTAAGTGCCTACGTCAAGTTACGTCAAAAGATAGGATCTCACAGACTACTTTTTTTTTTCCTCTCTCTGAGTGAAGAAATTTTCATGTTACTGGTAAACATAATACGTCACAAAGATATACTAATTAGCAGTCCTACATTTAGATTGAACTTAATGATATTAATGTGACACTTACATGGACAAAAATAAATACGTAATAATTATATACTAGCTCAATGAAGCAACATGTATAACAACGCATAATTAATGCTACGTATATTGTATAGAGATTATACTACATAGCATAATAGTTAAGATGTTTAGTATATTTACTCATGTTATTAAATAAAAATGTAGTCTAGAATTTTTAATGCAGCGTAATTACTAACTAACACACAAAAGTTGAGTAGTGGACTTCGGAGAGAGAGGTTGTGTTTGGTGTTTGCTCCGTCGTATACTACTGTATATTGTGCTGAAAAAGTGAAATAAAAATGTCGTCGTGTGTGATATGTAAAAAAGGATTTCAAGTGAATGAAGAGAAGATTTTATGTAATGACTGCAAATTGTGCTATGCACATAATGGGTGCATTAAACTTGAGACAAAAGTAGAGCCAAATAAACCAGGGAGGAAACCTAAATGGCTCTGTCTTAAGTGTAAACAAGAAAAAAAAGACATACTTTCAGATGCAAGTGAAGATGAGGAAAAGAAAGGTGAGAAATCATTGTTTGATTTACTTGAGGATATAAATAAAAGACTTGATAAAGTAGATAAAAGACTTGATAAAGTAGATAAGATTGAACAAGATACCTCTGTAATCAAAGATTTAAAAGAAAGCACCGATTTTTTGTCAAAGAAATATGATGATTTACTGGAGAGATTTGATAATCAAGATAAATTATTTAAAAAAATGAGTATTGAAATTAATGAACTAAAAGAAAAAGTGATTAAGAAGGATAATGAAGTATCTGAACTAAATGTTAGAGTGCAAGAACTTGAGCAAGAGAGATTGTCTATGAACATTGAAATTCATGGAATGCCAGTGACTACGGGAGAGAACACGCGTGATGTGATAGAGAGTGTGGCCAAAGTTATTGGCGCTCCTTCTGCTGCACAATCAGTTGAAGACTGTTATCGCGTGTATGCTAACCCAAAGAATGTACGTAAACAAGGCATACCACCTATTGTTGTGGTCAAGTTCAAATCAACTGAGGCGAGGAGAGTGTGGCTTGACAGAAGTAAAACACGTAATCTTACAATAGGCAAAGTTCAAGGTAATGCAAAGGAAGACAAGTTATTTGTTTGTGAACATCTGACTCCAGAATTGAAAAGATTATTCTACAAAACTCGCACAGCTGCTAAAGTTAGAGGTTGGAAGTTTGTGTGGGTCAAGGATGGAAAAATATTGGCAAAGAAAACTGAAGATACAGGTACTATAAGAATAAAATGTGATGATGATTTTGATCGACGTATGCCAGGAGTTCCATTCTAATGTGAATTGAAATGTTAGTTTAATTTTGTTTTTTTATATGGAAGAGTCCCTAAATTTTAATTTTGATTATGTAAATTGTGAAGTAAAAAATGATTTAAATGATATTTTTATTGATAAGAAAAAGAAAAATAATAATGTTATTATTGTTCATCAAAACATACGTTCTATAAGAAAAAATTTTAATAATTTTTTAGCTTATGTTAATAAAAATGTTGAGAATATTGATATTATTGTGTTGACTGAAATTTATATTTTTGATCATGAAATAAAGGTTTATAATTTAATTAATTTTGATAAATTTGTAAAAAGTAGAGAAGAAAATAAAGGTGGTGGTGTTTTAGTGTTTGTAAATAAGAAATTTGATGCTAAAATTATTGATATAAAATTTATTAATGCGGAGGTTTTAAGTCTAAAGTTGAATAATAATTTAATGCTGTATAATATTTATAGACCTCCAGGTTCTAACAAACTTTTATTCATAAAAGAATTAAAAGAGTGTATTTTAAAAAATAATGAAAGTAATTGTGTGATTTTAGGTGATATAAATTTAAATTTGTTAGATCAAAATGATAATATTGTACAAAAATATGAAAATAAAATGGCAAAATATGGTTATCTAAAAATTGTTAATGATGTTACAAGGGAGGAATGTACAATACTAGGAAATTATTCAGCTACTTGTATTGATCATATTTTTGTTAAATTAAATAATTTGTTTGAAATTGATAATAGTTTTATAATTAAAAGTAAAATCACCGATCATTATATGACTGGTTGTATATTGAGTACTAATTTAATTAATAATAATTGTAATGAAAAAGTAAAAATTAAAAATTTAAAAAAATTCAGAAATATGATTTGTAATTATGATTGGAGTATATGTAATAATATTAATTGTCCAAATGAATTATATAATCATATTGTAACAGTTTTTCGAAATATAAGTGATAAATGTGAAAGTGAAAAATTATTAAATAGCAAGAATAGAAGATTAAATAATGTGTGGTGTACTGATGAAATAAAATTTCTTATGAAAGATAGAGACAAATATTTTCAAAAATTTAAAAACTCATTACATATGCCTGAATATAGAATTAGATATAAAAAATTAAGAAACAAAATAAATTTTTTAATAAATAAAGAAAAAAATAATTATTATCATTCTAAATTTGTTGAAATTGCTGGTGATATAAGAAAATCTTGGTGTTTTATTAATCAAATATTAGGGAAAGAAAATCTTAATATTGATAATATTATTATTAAATATATGTCTGATGTAAGTTCTATCAAAGATATTGCTAATAATTTTGTAAATCATTTTGTAAATTCAATTGAAGATGTAAAGATTAATTGTAATTTAATATTAAGTGAAAATTCGCTTAAATTTAATAGTAATTTACAATCAATGTATCTACCAAAATTAAATGAGAAACGAGCAGTTTATATTATTAATTTATTAAGTAAGAAAAAAGGACCAGGTCATGATAATATAGGTGTTCAGGATATTTTATTTGGTGGCGAATCATTAATTCAATATTTAATAAGATTAACAAATATGTGTATTGAAAGCTCAGTATATCCTGATAATCTAAAATTATCATTGATAAGGCCAATTTATAAAGGTGGGGATCATAAACTATATAATAATTTTAGACCAGTTGCTGTATCTGCTTTTGTTGATAAATTTATACAAAAACATATTGAATTATTATTGTCTGATTATTTAGAAGAATTCAATATTATAAATAAAAATCAATATGCCTATCAAAAAAAAAAGGGTACAGCAAAATGTCTATATGATGTTTCCAATTTTATAAATGAAGAATTAGAAAAAGGGCATCATGTTCTTTGTTTATTTGTTGATTATTCCAAAGCATTTGACACTATAGACCATGACTTATTGTTAAAAGATTTAGAAGAAATTGGAATACGAGGACCAACATTAATGTTAATTGCGAATATTATAAAAAATAGACAAGTTGCTGTCAAAATTAAAAATATTGTAAGTGAAATTAAAATAATAAAATGCGGTATAATACAAGGAGGGGTCTTAAGTGCTAAATTCTTTATAATTTATGTTAACAAAATTTTTAATTTACTAAAATATTGTAAAGCAAAAATGTTTGCCGATGATTTACTTATGATAGCGGCTCATAGTAACTTTGAAGTTGCAAATAAAATGTTACAAAATGATTTTGATTCAGTTTTGGAATGGTCGCATGATAGGAAAATATTAATTAATAGGAAAAAAACAAAAGTTATGCACATTTTTAATAAGTATACATATACTATGCAAAATATTCAATTAAGAGCTCATACTAATAAGTGTTTACATAATTTTACTTTAAATTGTAATTGTGAGTTTGTAGAACAAGTAAATAATTATAATTACTTAGGAGCTATTATTGATCAAACATTTGATTGGGATTTGCATATTATGCAACTGTTAAATAAATTGAGATCTGCAATTTTTAAATTAAAAACAGTAAGATCATATGTGAATGAACAGACGATGAGACAATTATATTTTTCTTTTGTACATCCACATATATTATACGGTTTATTATCTTATGGTTGTACTAAATCAGGTAAATTATGGGAATTGAAAAAAATGCAAATAAGAATATTAAAAATTTTAAAAAAAGGAAATAAGCTAAAAAGTGATCTTGAATATTTTAAGTACTTTAAGATATTGCCAATAGAAGAAATGTTTAAATGTTCTTTTATTTGTGAAAATTATTTTGAAAATTCTCATGGTATACCGAGAACTCATATTTATAGTACCAGAACAGCAGTGACCAATCCTTTATTTGTACCAAAAATTGTAAATAGATTCACTGAAAGGACAAAAAAATTTTTACTTCCTAAATTATGGAATCAAATTCCATCAGAATTAAAAAGTTTTGCAAATAAAAATGAAACGAAATTTAATATGAAAAAATTCTTTCTTGATAATTTATAAAATGTTGAACAATTTTTTGCTGTTTGTATTGATTAATGATGATTAATTTTTGCTTCTTGTATTATAAAAATACTTCTCTTAAATGAAATGAAAAAAAAAAAAAAAAAAAAAAAAAAAAAAAAAATGTTTTTGTGTAAATACGTACTTTATTTGCTTTTGAAATATATATAATAAAAAATATGTATATGTAGTAATATAATATAATAAGACACGATTGTGTAACAATAAATGAACCAACCGATAAGGCTATGCCTTGGTTGGACTTTGTATATTTGTGTGTTTGAAAAAATAAAAAAAAAAAAAAAAAAAAAAACAACTTAACTTATATTAACTTCAATATGTACAGAATGGGCAGATTACAAAAAAAAAAAAAAAAATAAAAAAAAAAAAAATAGGGGCTCATTTTATACCATATTCTAAAAGAGGTCATTGTCCTGATATCGATATATGTCAATTTCTAATTTTTGAGTTCATTAGGAGTTTTTAATTAGTTTTTGAAAGTCACGAAATGACGTCACAGGTTTAGACTTATGCATGGGCATAGAAAAAGGTTGCAGCCTGTGACGTCATTTCACCACTTTTAAAAATTAATTAAAAATACTTAATGAACTCAAAAATTAGAAAATCACATATCTATCGATTCAGGACAATGCTAACTTTTAGAATATGAAATAAAATTACCTCCTACAATTTGTTAGTCTTTCTCATTATAGTGTGATTTGTTCTATTATGCAAATAAAGAACCGAAATTGTTTTTAAAGTAGATTTATATTGCGGTTCTTTTATATTTTTGGTACTCTCCATTAATTAAACTACCTATCATGAAATGAATTGCGTAACAAAATGAAATGCCATTTAAAGTTATAACATAAAAATCGCGTCGCGTTGCGGCAAATAAAAAAAAAACATTTGAAAACTGTAAAAAAAACGTTTTTAATGTTTTTTACTACATGCTAAATAAAGATATAGAAATCTTCTAAAATCCAATTCTTTCAACTTGTTAGGTTTAAACGATTTGAAATTTGTCCTTTATTACCTTTCCCTTGCTAAAAGTATCAAATTTCATACTCAAGAGGCCAACTAAAATATTTGACTTAACTAAACTATTATCAATAACATTTTAAGTGTATTTAAATTGTAAGCAGCTTAAAGTTAAAATAATAATAATAGTAAAAAAAAAAGTTTTTTTTTCTTTTAATAATTTAAAAGTTATTGAATAACAAAAAAACAAAAACATTAAAATGTCAAATATCTTTTGTTATTTCAATGAGGGAGAAAAAAAAAAACTTATGTAAAAATAAATTCTTTATGAAGCATAAGAAAAAAAGTTTACAAGTTAATCTTTGTAAAATTCTTGTTTTGAGACAAAACAATTTGAAGCTGGTTTACTTGTACTGAAGTATAAAAGGCTACCACTAGCTAAAGTTTAATCCAGTAAGCGGATCACGAAACCTTTGGGACTTTAGGTATAGAGAAGAGAGAGAGAGAGAGAGAGAGAGAGAGAGAGAGAGGGACAACGTAAGCAAGTACGTCCTGTTCACTATTTTCTTAGATAACACAAAACATTGTAGAGAAAGCAACAAAATCTTAGAGAAGACAGCACTTCCACAACTTAACAAATCAACAAATTACAGTAAAACCTTTTTGTTTCTTATAGTTACGCATTTTGTAACTCAAAGACACAAGTAAATTCAACAACTTATATTATAAATATACATTAAGTTTCTATACTTTCATTATATATTCAAATTATCACATTATTACAGTCTTAATATCTTTAGAATTACTCCTGTTATCAATATTCTTCAAATAATATATCATAATAATATCTACGATAAATTGTAAAATAATATATTATACGATCAACGTTGCTCTTTAAAAATAATTACGGCCACTTCATAGTAACAAATAAAAAATAATTATTATATACTCAACTACTAAAAATACTATAAAATAGTTCGTTCATCATACTGTATACTATATTTATACTGATAAACATTATATATGAATAAAAGAGGTAATAATGTTATCAGAAGTATTTTGATTACAACCAACAGTAACAAAAAAATATATGACATTTTCACATGAACGGTGACGTAAATTTTGTATGTGTAATGAAGCTGGTTATGAGGCGTTGACTGTTACTGCAATTTAACACGCTTCACAAGGGAAAAAAAAAAAAAAAAGAAATGCTTTTATATATGGAGAACATCAACCCTTGTCTCTCTGGCATTCCAAAGTGACTCTTTTCATCGTTGTCGTCGCGAGTAAGCGAAACTCGCATTATTATTCGTTTTTCACTTTTTTTTTTACTTTAAACGCTATTCTCTTCACTTCTTCTTCTTCGTCTCTCTCTCTCTCTCTCTCTCTCTCTCTGACTGGGATGTGTAATAGAGAAATTTCAACTACATCTTTTTAACTGCATAATAATGAAATAAATTTAAATATGTGATGGTATTTTTGTTAAAAAGGGTAGCAAAAAAAATTAAATATATATGCAAATTAAATTTATAATAAAATAATAATAATATAAAAAAAAAAAATAATAATTGTGGTTTCATTTAATATAGGAATACAACAGAAGTATAACTTAATTATGTGTATTTTAATATAAATAAAATTGTTATTTTATATATTTTTTGAAATAGTTATAAATTTTCCTTAATAATTTAGATTTTCAATATATATATATTTCTGTAAAAATAAAGTAATCTTACTCAAACATCTGCTTCACATACTTTGAAAGTTTTAAGATGAATCTCAATTTGTTACCATGGCATGAAATAAATTTTTAATTTTTTCACTCCAAATATAAAATCATCTTTTGAGTTTAAAATATGATTTTTTTTCATACATCATTTCGGTATGAAATACACGCAATATAAGTTTTTGAAAAGTTTTTACATGAAAGAGAAATAAACAAATTATCAAAATATTTAAATTTTGAATAAAAATAATAATAAAATAAAAAAAACTTTTTTTATGCGATGTAAAGTTATAATTTTATTATAGAATATATTAAGGGTTATTGAATGTTTTCTCCTCAGTGTTTTTGTTAAAAATAAGAAAGTATTAACTAACAATGCTAGTTGTAACTTTTAGTTGGAAGTCGGTAAAGTCAACTTAACAAGTTTCTACAATGAGTTTTCATCTTAAAAAAATAAAGAGAAGGAAAAAAACATAAAAAGTCGTGAGAGAGAGAGAGAGAGAGAGAGAGAGAGAGAGAGAGAGAGAGAGAGAGAGAGAGAGAGAGAGAGAGAGAGAGAGAGAGAGAGAGAGAGAGAGAGAGAGAGAGAGACGAGGAAGGGTGAGCTACTTCCACTTTCCTATCTTCCGGACCCTTTTACAATTTAAGTTAGCATTTGAGACGATGTTTAAAAGTAGGTGGGTGGAGTTAAGGTTTTAGTTTCTCCAAACTTGAATTAAACTGAAGAAAGACACGGAAGTGAAGAGAGAGAGAGAGAGAGAGAGAGAGAGAGAGAGAGAGAGAGAGAGAGAGAGAGAGAGAGAGAGAGAGAGAGAGAGAGAGAGCTCTTCTTCTTCTCTTGGTCAGTGATAGTCAAACAGCACGATATTTTTAATGTAATATATCGATCTTTCTTTTATTTTTCTTTAAAAAAAAACGTTATAAGATTAAGTGGGCAGTATGTCTTTCAAAGAGTTTTAATAAATTAAAGGTGTAAACATATGAATTTTGGTATTGAAAGATTGTACAATAAAATTTTAGATAACTAAAAAATTATCAGAAAAAAAAATCTCCATTTTTATTTCTAAAAAGATTAACATTTAGTTTTTTTTAGTCACAATTATTTAGGGACAAATCTCAGTTAAAATTTTCAATTTAACTTCGTTATTTTTCTAACTTTGTTCATTATTGATATTAATTATATAGTAAATGATTGAAGTGTTTTCAAGAGAAGAAGAGAATGGTTCATCAAATTAGATTTGTGGCAGAGTAGAGAACGGTATACTTGAAATGACCGCATTTTAAGTCTCTCTCTCTCTCTCTCTCTCTCTCTCTCTCTCTCTCTCTCTCTCTCTCTCTCTCTCTCTCTCTCTCTCTCTCTCTCGTCTCGTTGCCACATAGACCTCTTAGAAATTCGCTAGACCAAAGAATCATTGTTATCAACCTTCCTTATATATAGGGAGAGACAGACAGACACAGTCAAGATAGAAGAGAACCCTACGACGATGTCCACTCCCTTTTCTAATACTTTCAACTCTTTTTTCCTTCTTTTTTAAGTAAAGAAAAAGAAGAGAAGATGTTTCAAAAGAGACAAAAAATAATAATAATAAAAAAAGGATGCTAACGAACCGAGATGTAATTTTAATTTTTTTTTTGATTAAATTATAAAGCGTAACAGGAAAATAAATGTGAAAAAAGTTTCTTTTAAAAAGCTAAATAATTATTTTACAGCATCATTGTAAATACATTTGTATAAAAAGCTGTATAATAATATGATATTGAAAGTATTCCTTTGTTGATAATCAATTCTTAAAAAGTGATACATATTTTATACAGAATAGAATAATAAAATTACTTGTACATTATATAAGAGTAAATAGCTATATTATTTTAAACTTTAAACATCAATAAAGAAGAAAAAAGAGGAAGAGACTAAAGATCATACATTAAAAGAAACAAATACGAAGTTAAAACTAATTTGAATTTTAAATTGTACTTTATAGTTTTTTACATTAAGTATTATATCTTCTAGTATTAGCGTAAACTCTTTTAAATAAGAGAGGTACATATTTTATATACATTTTTTTTTTAACATAATATACATGAGCTTTTCTTTTGTATTCAGAGATATTTGTATTCTTATATTTTAGAATTGCATATTATACTATAATAATATATCATTTTGTATAAATATAGTATACTGCAATATATAATGTCAAAAAGAAATTGTTGAAATGTCTTCTACTGTATATTTTGACCTATATATAACAATAGCCACAGGTCATATAGTATGTATAATATATATATATATATATATATATATATATATATATATATATTATACACACACATATCATTGAAATATGTCTCAATATAAAGAAAAGAATTTCTTATGCAGACTGGATTCTAAATTATATATCTTTATATTTACATTTTTTTTATTATTATTATTATATTTTTATTTTTTAAATTTAAGTTAAAGAAATAGACCAGAGAAAAACATAAGCATTTATATCACAAAACACCTCGAGGACTTACATAAATAACTTTAGTTTGTCTCAAAACACAACTGTAACTCCGTAGCAGTGATCAGAAATTTCAATTTATGCAACTCGCACAACATTTTCATATACTAATTTTTGCATTATTCTGACGTCATAAACATGAATAGTCACTTAAATTGCATACTTTACAGTATTTTCACGCTCTCTCGTGGGGTTACATTAACATTCTGGTAAAAATTGTCAACAGTTTTGAAGATCATAACTTGTGTTCATTCATTAAAAAGCACATGTTGTTTTATGTGGTCTATGGCTTTAAAGCAAACAAAATAGAATTACTATGATTGATGCAAGAACACTGCGGTAGGAAAAAAACAAACAAGTTACATATATATTTATGCGACACTTTTACTTTGTTTTTAAAAGTATAAGAAAACCCCAGTCTCGTTTTCTTAACGCCTTTTTTTTCTATTATATATTTAAAAAGAACAAATAAAAATAATACTATATATAAAGCTGGTTGAAAGGAAAATGAATTTATTCTGCACACGTTCATGCAGAGAAAAATGCACAAAGAAAAAAAAATCTCAAACTCTTTTGTTTCATCTTCTGTCGCGACTTCCTAGACTGACTACATCTTTAGTACTAATTCTTTCACCATCACATTGTTCATCTCTTTTGTAAGAAGAAAAAATTATTAAATAAAATATCATTTTAAGTCGTTTTACATTGTCTGACAATAGATAAAAAGAAATTTCTATATACGATCGTAAAAAAAATTGAGAGAAAAAAACAAATAGATGAAAAAAATATGTTCCATTTTGATATGTTACCATTTATCAATCACTCTTTTTTTTTTTTTTTTTTTTTGTTAGAATGGGTAAAAAAATAAGCCACAATTTAGATTTTACGGTTAAATGAATCTTATCGTTTTACAAAAGAAAAATTTATATTTTATGTTACATATTAAAAAAAAAAAAATGTATAGTTTCTTGTAGAGTATTCCCTTCATTTCCTTATTTTATTGTGTATATCTCAAGTATGATAGCTTTTTAGTTCTTTTAGGCGAATGATGTAATAAAAAACAATGAAAAGAAAGAGAGAGATCAAGAAAAACGATTATACACACAAGGGGTACATAAGAAAAATAAATGCACCCAAACACAATTTTAAATTACATCAATTTCTTCTATTTCATTAGATATTGATGCTTTTAAACTTTATAGATATTTAATACTAAATATATCGAAGGAAAATAAATGCAGATAAAAATGAAGCTATGTTTATTTATATTTTTCTATGCATACATAATACATTAGACATAAAAAAAAATTATAAATAATTTATCATTTTAGATAAAGTAGCATCAAATAGAATAAAATATATTTTAGATATTTTTTACTATAAACGCCTGTAGATATGCAACTATTTTTACATTACGATGCATCTGGTTGCATACTTACATTACCTGCAGGCGTTTTAACCAAAAAAAATTGTGTTTGTTAATTTGAAAGTCTCTCTCTCTCTCTCTCTCTCTCTCTCTCTCTTCAAACATGCACTTTTATGTTGTTGGATTTGTACTACAACACGATTGAATGATTAATAAAGTAAATTACTATACGGTCAATTCTTTAAAATAAAAGAAGTTGTTCTGAAAGAAACGATAAAAGGTACAAAGTATATTATATTTTCCATTAAAAAGGTATTAACTTAGTTTACTTAGTTCCTTGTTTCTATTTATTAGTACTACAAATTGTATTGCTAATGGGAAAAGTTTTACTTTTATATACATATATATATATATATATATATATATATATATATATATATATATATATATATATATATATATATATATATATATATATATATATATATATATATATATATATATATATAGAAAAACAAAAGATAATTTAAAAAAAAAGAAACAAAATCCTATGAGTAAATCTACAGCTGATAGAGAAAGAAACAATTAAAAACAAAAAAAAAGAGAGAAAAACTAATCAATAACTTTGAAAACGGAAATCATCTGTCTATACAGTTTTAAAAAGCACTCTACCTTTTTTCCTTCTGTTAAAATAAAAAAAAATAAGAGAAAATTCTTTTAGAAGTACTTTTTTTTTGTACCTTCGAAACTCTTTTTTTTTCTATATAGATAATTAAAAAGGTAGAGGTGTAAATTTTTAATTACTTGCTCTTTCTCTCTTATCAGAGCTTGAGATTGAAAACTAGAGTGAGTGAGTGAGAGAGAGAGAGAGAGAGAGAGAGAGAGAGAGAGAGAGAGAGAGAGAGAGAGAGAGAGAGAGAGAGAGAGAGTATTGTTCAGTTGTTTGAGAGTTTAAATTCTTGTCTTGCAGCCAAGTTAGGCATTGCAAAGCATGGCAAACCAAAGTGAAGGCAAAAGCAAGCAAGCTAAGTCGAAGTCAGGCAAGGCAAGGCAAGGCAAGCAAGGGCCCGCTGGGAAAACTAATAAGAGACATATACCATCCTTGTCGTCACTTGCCCTAGTCAGATTCATCTCATTATATCAGGATCCGATTTCACTTTCCCTTTCCTTCTCTCTGTCTCGTACTCTAATTGAAATTATTCTCTCCATCTATTCACTCGTGTACAGCATAAAAAAAAAAAAAAAAAGAAAAAAGAAAATTTAATGGAATAATATAAGAGAAACTTCAAATATTTTTTTACTTCATGAATTAAAGATAAAAAAGAATTTGAGAAAGTAGAAAAAAAAAAGTTTAATTACTATTAGAAGATTATATACTACTGTGAGTGCATTAAAAGCTTAATTGTATTTTTAGATAAGATTTCTTTTTCTTTTATTTAGGGTGTAAAAGTAAGGTAAATTATTAAGTATTTTTAGCTTGAGATTTTATTTACTTATTTATGTAGCTCTTTGTCGAGGATTTTGGACCATTTTAAGAGTAAAATAGACTCTCGCTTATAACATTTCAAACTCTAACGACTCAATTATGAACGATTTTTGTTAAGGGTCAGTTGAAAAAGTAATTTTAATTTTGGGTAACAGATGTATTACTATACGTCAAAACGTAGTTTTAAATTTTTAAACTGCTCAATTTTTACCATTAAAATGATTAAGTTAGTTGTTCAATTTTAAATACCCATAAAGTGCAATTTAATAATAATATATTAAGTTTCCAAAAATAAATTTATATTATCGAGTTGTTGTTAAACTGCTAAATACAATGAAAACTATTCCAAATATAATATATAAACCACTCATTCCAAACTTGAGGTATGAAATAATATAAACTATAATAAAATAAATTAAATTATTTATAGGAAGGTATAAAATATATAAAGCATCAACAGCAATCATCATTAAGTTAGGAAGTACAAGTTTGTTTCAACAATTTTGGTTTTAGTTCGTTATTATATGTATATATATATAAATATATAGAAAATAGAGAAGTGAGAGAGTTAGTGAGTGAGTGAGAGAAGAAAATAAGTTTTGTATGTTATATAATCGATGAAAGTGTCAAACCACAAGTTTAAATTTAATTGCAAATGTCTCTCGACATTTTCTCTTATTATGTGAATAAATGGAGAAGATGTCGTCAAGTAACAGAGAGAGAGAGAGAGAGAGAGAGAGAGAGAGAGAGAGAGAGAGAAACAGTAAAGATGGAATTCATGCCCACCGACTTTGTATAAACTCCATTACTCTTAACAAAGAGAGTAATGTATGTAATTGAGCTGCCTCCGTTATAAATTATGTTACTAGAAACATCTTCATCTTTATATAAATATAATATTATACAAAATATCAAAAGAAATGGAAATTTTTGCATATTAAGGATATACGTAATTCTTTATACCAATTTCTCTTATAATTTGCTTGCTTTCAAAGTTGTCTCAATATACGTATTTTTAATATCATCTTTACTAAAAATGGACGTTCCAGTTGTAGGTCATACTAACAGTGATATCGTTGATATATAAATTTTCACTGTTTACTGGTTTTAATATAAATTTTAAATTTATGACTGGAAATAAATATAATATCAAATCATTGAATCGAAAAACGATTTCTTTACAATTCTATTGTTTAATAGGTCAAAAAGCGTTTAAGTGAAAAACTATGTAATATGCAATTTAGATAAGTTTAGCACGTGAACGTTATTTATAATATTTTATGCATTTTACTTCTCAAAAGTTTTGATTTATACATACAAAAAAAAAAACTTCTTGACAATTATGTTACTCTAGAGTCTCAAAAAAAAGAAAGAAGAAAGAAAGAAAAAAGTTTGAATAACATGCATCTGAAATAAAATTTAAAAAATAATGCAATATAATATTATTATCTTACGTGATATAAATAAATATTACAGGAAACTTTTTTTTTTTTATGAATATCGCTATTCAATTTTGTATTTGCTTCCCGATTGTAGTCCTACACTGTGATATTCACTTCAAAAACATATTTTTACATTTTTTAGCTTACCAAACCAGCAACTTAACACGTGAAATAAGTCAGAGATTTCCCTGCACTCACCTGTGAACAAAACAAAAGACAATCAATTAATAACGTATTTAAATTTTGTATATTAAACATTCTTTGCATATAACATTAAACAAAAAATACATAAAGGTTAACGTCTTCGTTTTCAAACAGTTTAAGATCTACGTATTTTACGAAAACCTTGCTATTATAAATTTGAAAATCAAAAAGACAAACGAGACGATAAAAAAAAAAAAAAAAAAAAAAAGAAGAAGATAAAATTGTCTGTATGTTGAACCTAACTTAAAAGAAATAAAACTTGACGAAATGTTATACTTTTTTTTTTGTTTTTTTTTTTGTCTTGTTCCTACAGATTTTAAGACTTAAAAGATATATAAAAACAAAATAAACCGATAGAGTTTCATTTGTGTAGACAGACAGATAGACAGACAAGTAGTTTATTTTTATTGATCGTAAGGCTGCAGCTGAATTCTCAGGTATATATATCCAAAGTCTAAGACTTATACATAGACCCACTCAAGTATACAAAATGGAAAACAAGCTGACCATTAAAAGTTACCTCTCTCTCTCTCTCTCTCTCTCTCTCTCTCTCTCTCTCTCTCTCTCTCTCTCTCTCTCTCTCTCTCTCTCAACATTAAACTACGTTGCAAACATAGCTTCAGTTTAAAACAAGTGAACCATTTTCTCCCTTAACTGTTTCACCTTTGTGTATATATATATTTATATATATATATAAATCACAACATAAACAAATCCATTCAAACTATCGACTTTTTTATGTCTGTACTATGTTTATAACTATTTTCGATTAATCGAATATATAAAAAAATTATATAATAGAGTTCACTTTTTACTAAATGTACATACTTGAAAATTCTTTACGTTATTTAATTTTTTATAAAATTAATGTAGAGTATAATTTATTTTTAAATATGTTTCACAAGGGGTGTTTACCTAAAAAGAAGAGAAACACCACAAAATGTTATGAAGTGTGAAATTTTTTTTTCCTTAAAGTTATAAACTTCTAAGAGCTTATACACAGTCTAGTGTATATATATATATATATATATATATATATATATATATATATATATATATATATATATATATATATATATATATATATACTGTATAATATATATATTATACAAACGTTATTAATAAATTGTTTTTGACTTATATACTTTAACAAAAATATATCTATATATCATCTTTCATCTATTTTTTTTGACTGCATATAGGCTTCTTCTTCTCTCTTTTCTTGTTATCTTTCTATTCTCAAATGAGATAAACATCCAAAGAAAAAAGCTTTCTTTTCTTTACTCGTTAGAGGAGTTTTTTTCGTTATCTTTTAACGCGGATCAAAAGTAAAAAAAAAAAAAGAAAAAAAAAAAAAAAAAAGAGGGTGTTTTTCAAGAGAAATTGTTCATCATGATGGACCTTCATGTATAGAGTGAGAGAGAGAGAGAGAGAGAGATGTGAGTTGTCACCTTGCAAAAGTGTTACAAGGGAAAAATGTGTGTGCACTACTGTCCATATCTTAAAAAAAAAAAAAAAAAAAAAAAAAAAAAGTCTTCAACATCTCTTTACGTTTTTATAAGTTTCTTTACTTCAATGTTTAAGAGCTTCAGAGAGAAAAGTTTAAGTTAACTCTGTAGCTACGTGTCGTGCCTTAACATGTCTTGCTATATGCCATCTTTAGTAATACTTTTACCTACAGTAGACATCACTACTTTACTTTGAGAGATACATGGTTTTAACCTTTTCAACTATCTGAGAATTTACTTATATTTTCTCTCACCTGATGCTCTATACATAACACATGTGTGACGCAAAACTTTATATCAAAGTGAAAAAAAAAAAAAAATTGTACTATAGTACTGTACATGAATTTTTCATTTGTATTGGAAATTGTTACATAGTATAGGAATTGTAAAAGACACATATCTTGAAAACTATTCATTTAACTATTGACAAAAATAAAAATGAGCAATATGCTTTAGTTACATTATATTAGGAGTACTTTACAACTCCAAATTTTAAAGGACATTGACCCTAAAAAAATGCAAAATTCAGGAGCTGTAAGAACGGGCTGACCATCGTAAAATTGATCTCGAAGCAGTGACAAATTATAAAAGTTTTACTTTCAACATCACCACAAAAAACAACTCCATAATTGATAACAATTCTTTCTTTTATCAGTTTCCTGCATCTATATATAAAATAAAACATAATTATACATCATAAATACAGTGTACACGTATAGTGATGCTCTTTAAATTTATTAATACTACGAAATTTGATTCTGTTACAGTAATTCATGTAAATTAAATTTATATAATTATCCTGTTTACATATTTCCTGGTAACATGATACTTGAATAAGTTGAATACTTAAATACTTGTTTTAACTCAAATATATATAATGAATAATTGTATATATATGAACTTTTGTTTTTCATATCCTCAGGATAAGCATTAACAAACAATATCGTAATTACTATAAATATAACACATACCATTAAGGAAATTAATTAAAGCATGATATAGGTGTAGAATTATATTAGTGTATGTTTCAGTTAATGTAGAAATAATAAGTATCAAAGATAAATAAACAATGATAGAATAATTATAACTTTCATTCAATCATGAAATATATTGAGAATTCTTGTTACATGATCATGATATGAAAATTAAAGAGATAGATATCAAGTCTGGAATTTTATGATACTCATAGAAATTCAAAATTATATATATAGAAATATAAATCATGAAATACCAGAGCTTTTATCAACTTGGGGTCTTAGTTAAGAGAGTATAAAGTTATAAAGGTTGCCAGCTGATGTATATCATAAACTGAAACGGTCACAAAATATTATATTAACAAGAAATTAAAATAAAATTTTACGTTAACATTTAGTTGTTTCAAACACCTGCAATAAAGATGATTAAATACGAATACAAGTTATTTCACTTTGAAGATAACATATAAATTTAACATTTAAAATTTTAGCGACAACTTTTTAAGTCAATTTAGAAACTTTATTTTAAATTGAGACTAAATAAAAAAAAAAAAAAAAAAAAAAAAAAAAAAAAAGAAGTAATAATAATATTAATAATCAAATAATTACTTTAATAAGTTAAGAGAATTCTTGCTGGATGTAAATTGTATATAAAACAAGCACTGTGACAATAAGTTTCGTCATTTGACTAGTGGCGATCCCAAGATGATATAACCTACTACCTTAAAGAAACCTTTCATTATAATTCCTAATGAGACTTCAACATTTCTGAGGTAAAACTATGATTTCACCATTATAATAATTCACAAAAATTAATGAATTTATAGTATATCCAGGAATTAAAATACCGTATATTTCTTAATAAAAGAAACATAAACTTTTCATTATTTCATACCTCACTATAAAAAAAAATTTAAAAAAAAAAAAAAAGTAAGATTTTACACCATCATTTTTTATTTAACTCACGTAGTTTATTATAAAAAACCCAAAAGTTGTATAGTCAATGTCTACATTCAAGTGACTTATATATATATATATATATATATATATATATATATATATATATATATATATATATATATATATATATATATATATATATATATATATATATATATATATATATATATATACACACACACACTGTATTAACACGTCCTGTACCATCCAATGAAAGTTTCATACAATTTTTATTTCTTAAGTGCTACACTCCAGTTTTTACTATACAGCTTTAATAATAAAAAATATTGTACGTAACTTTTAAACTTATATAAATTTCTTAGATTTATAGTTCCTTTTCCCCCCCACCCTCCCAATAAGAAAAAGAAAAAGAAAGAAAAAATAACAACTTATGTACTGTACATTACAATTATATTAAAAGTTTTTTTTTAAAGAAAACACATTAAAAAAAATTTTCAATTATTTAAAAATTCAAATTACATTCTTATATGGTATTAAAATTTAATTGAAACTGAAGTTGTATACATACAAAAACACACAGAGTAAATTGTAGTTTATATTATAATTATACTTCACTTTATACACATTATAATATAAGATTTAAACATATACATACAGTCAAACTACTTGAAAATTACTCTAATTTAAATTACTATTTAAATAGAGTATTTTCATTGAAATTTAATTATGTATTTTATCTTTCTTTACTCTAAACTTTTTACTTTGTATGTTTATTTTGCAATAAATCGAAGTCAATATTGAATGAATACAAACGTGTATATACACACACATCATTGATATACGTAATATACAGTACATTATTTAAACCTATGGTGTGTATAGGTATGAATATAATGTACTATGAATGTTTTCATAATATTTATAAAAACTCAATTTTTTTCAAAAGCTTTTAAACCATTTAGTAATAAGCCTTGAGTTTAATGTTATCTGTAGCAGTATAGCATAATATATATATATATATATATATATATATATATATATATATATATATATATATATATATATATTATATATATATATGTCTCATTACCTAATTCGATTTAAATATAAAGAGAAAATGTTACTATAAACTACATAATTTATTACGTATATTTCAAATTCAAATTTAAGAAAACATAATTTTATTTTAAAATATTTTAAAAAATTATATAAAAGTTTCCAATTGGCTGAGAGAAATAAGTTCTATATGAAATAATAATAATATCATGAGTTATATAAACTTCAGAATTCTGTATTTTTGATATTCCACGAGAAACTTATTTTTAATCAAATCACTAATAACCTAACAATTCTATACACTTTATGTGATGCTAAAAAAAATTATATAAAAATTTCTTCATCCAATATTGTGTAACGTTATATTTGGTAATATAAAACGAGATTAAAAAATAGTAATGAGATTTTGTAAGCATGTCATATTCTCTCTCTCTCTCTCTCTCTCTCTCTCTCTCTCTCTCTCTCTCTCTCTCTCTCTCTCTCTCTCTCTCTCTCTCTCTCTCTCTCTATATATATATATATATATACATATATATACATATATATATATATATATATATATATATATATATATATATATATATATTTTATATATATATATATATATATATATATATATATATATATATATATATATATATATATATATATATATATATATATATATATATACATAATTCTTCTCGTTTTCAGATCAAGCATTTTAAAATCTGATTACTTATATTTTTATTTTCAATTTATTATATATATATAAGAGAGTGAGAGAGTGTGTGTGAGAGAGAGAGAGAGAGAGAATTCAATGCTACAAATCAAATGATTTTGTACTGTCAACACTTTTAATTTTTTTATTTATTTTCCCAGATAATACAATTTAATTTCCTCAACTGTGGTTACAGTGACTTTATATAGACGTAATAATATTTTCTTTATTATATTATATAAATATATAGAAATGAAATAAAAATATATATCAATATAAATTCTATATCCTATTGCATTCATGTCGGTAAATAGAAGAAATAATAATAAGTTAGATTTATAAGATCAAGAAGTGTAAAACGATAAATACCAATTTAATGGTTTGCACTATTGCAGAAATTATATAATACGATGTTGTAAGTTGTAAGTTTAATAAAATAAACTTAAATCTTAAGGGAAATGATTAGTAATGCAACTGATTAAATGATCGTATACTATAGACGTTATTATTTATTTATCATATTGCTACTTTAGAGGTTATGAAACCCAAAGTTATAGAAAAATTAGGAGGTATTATCTTTCTAAAATTTTGAATTATCGTGCTTTGAATTTTTAGGACATGTTTGTGAAAACTGACAGCAGCATTAAGATGGCAACACAAGTGATCCATTGGGCGCGTCCCGGAATTCAAAATTTTAAAAATTATTATTTTTAGAACACTCAAAATACCCAAATTTTAAAGCAGTAAACGATGACATTCTGGAGATATTAGACCTCTAAGCTGTTCCATTATATTTTGTAAAGAGTGTGCAGTAGAAAAAAGAAAGTTAAAAACTAATGAAAGAAAGCACACAGAAGATGATTTCAAACATCTTTAAAACTTTTTTTTTTTCCTTCCCTTTCTTTTTCTTGCTTTCGTCTCGTTTTCCATTTAAACTGAAAAGTGATGAGTCTCGTTTGTAATTACTTGTTCACCGCTTCAACGCCTACCAAACAACTTAATTTAAAAGAATAAAACAAATTACTTCTGACCAAAAACTCTATAGCTCCTTTCTCTATATACTTTTTTTTTAATATATAAAAATATAAATTGAAGTATTTTATTAAAAAAAAAATTCTGAACTTTAACGATATAAATATTGTCAAAAAGTTATTTTTTGTATATATATATATATAAAAAAACTTCATTGTATATAGAAAGAGGGGATTCTACTGCAAAACTTTTAAATGAAGGATAAATTCCTTAAAAGCATTTTTTTTTTTAGAACGAAGTTAGTAAAGAAAACTCAAAGTGGGAAACGTTTTGTAATGAAATGATACATTGAAAAGTTTTGTACAATTAATTTATTAGAAGTGCAATGCGGAATTGTCTTATTTACGTAATGTACTTAATGGTAATATGTATTTTTGTTTTATAATAAATATACATAATACTGCAATGCACAAGAAGAGTAAGAGAGAGAAAGAGAAAGAGAGAGAGAGAGAGAGAGAGAGAGAGAGAGAGGTATGCAAACATACTTAAACAAAATTGTTGAAGACTGAAGTAGTACGTAATATATTTGATCACGACTAGAATTAATTTCCATATCGATTTGCAACTAATTCAAGAAGTAAACATACTTGTCATTAACAAGCACAGTATGGTGGGAGCGGCAACAATCACATGAAAGAGCAACATATATACAGTATATATATTTTATACTCTATAGTAAATAACATCAATGCTACTTCTAATGCTTTATATAAATAATTTCTACAATTCCTCACAGAATTACACTCATCGTAGTCATGGTAATGCTGAGTATTGTTTTAGAAATATAAGAAAACTATAATAACAAATAAGAACATGGTTTTGTAATCAAAGTCATATAAGAGACTTCAACCGATATTAGTCACTTGCAGAGCTTAATTTTCATTATTATTATTTTTTTTCTTTTTTTTTTTTTTTACTTCTTTTATTGTTTCAAATAAAATATAAAAATTATTTATAAATAATAATAATAATAATAATAATTATAAAACAGTTTTTAAATTGACATGGATTTGTTGCTATTTAACTTTTAAACATAAGTTTTCAAAGTGGAATAACTTAAATATTTTATCGTATATTTACCATAACAAAACTTAAAAGTAAAAATTCATCTTTACTTCATATAAGTTTTATATTTAGGTAACCATTATTTAGTTTGTCAGATATTTGCTAGCAGATCTTTCTTCATTCATCTTTCATTGAATTTGGAACAGTATTGAACGTATATTTTATTTTACCACCTAAAATAAGGAAGAGATTATAAGCTTCTAAATAAATTTTTTATTTAATTATTCTGATATTTTACTAGCATTTACGTATTTTTTGTTGACTTTATAACAAACTGGATGCCTGAATTGTAAATTATGCTTCCAACTTTTTTTTTTTTTTTTTTTTAACTTTACTTTGTATACATCATGCAATTATTTATTTCTATAAAATTGTACTAGTTTAAAAAATGTCATATTTTATTATAAAGTTTTAGCCTTGTTTTGTTACTAAATAATATATATTTAAAAAAAAGTGTAATAATTTATGTAAAAATATTATATTAGTACATGCTGAATATATAATAACACGTACTTTTTTCTGTATATAAAGAGAAGAAAAAAAAATTTATGAAACTTTCATAATGTAATTTATTTATATAAAAATGTATATATTATATATAAAAGTATGCACTTTAATATTTAGAATATAGTATGATAAATGTTTTCAATTTAAATGTCGTTGCAGTAAAAATGAAGAGAGAGAGAGAGAGAGAGAGAATAAAAAAAGTAAACATGAATATTTTAGTAATCAGTCTCTTAGTATGGATCACATACAAGCATTGCAAAAGCAGGGGGTAAAAATATCGGGACGTTTGCCAGGAGTATGTGTGTGTGTATGTGTGTGTGTGTGTGTGTGTGAGAGAGAGAGAGAGAGAGAGAGGAAAAGTTTTTGAACGCTATATGTTTAAGGGATGATATATATGACTTACTATAATATAGAACGATTGGGAAAAAATTATGCAACTAGTTTTATATTTATATACGCACAGAATGAGAGAGAGAGAGAGAGAGAGAGAAATTTATATCTCTGTTCAAAAAAATATTTATACAAAAAAAAAGTTTGTAATAACACAATCAAGTAAAATAAATTTTAACTTAACATCCATATTTGTATAAAATAAATTTTAGAAACAACAAAATAAAACTTTTTGTAAACAAATTGTGTGCACTTCAAATAAATCATTAAATTGGTAATAAGTAATAACTATAACTAATAATAATCTTTATATTCATATAATTAAAATACGTTCTTCAGTCTGTAATACATAATTTGATTTAAAAATAATTATTATTATCTTTTATTATCTCGTTCAAGATAGCTATCAGAAATGATTTAATTCATTTATATTATATCATATATACTTCATCTAAATGTCTATTTTAATTGGCTGTGATTATAAATATGAAAAATGCAACGTGTTTTGCCGTTTAACTATAATAAATACCTTTTTGAGTTAAATTTATTTCATATAATGTATGATATTTCAATAAATATTGCAAACATATGACAAACCTTTGTATGATAATATTCTGTAAAAACCTATAAAATTACTCGAGAACACACACATACACACAGCACATCTTATGTAAATTGTGCTCTATTTTGATGCTCAACAAGTAAACATCATGACTTAAAAACTTTAAAAAGACACAAAAAAGAGTAGAGAGAGAGAGAGAAGAAAAATACGCAAAAAAAGTCGTGTTTATAGTAAAATGTTACTGTTTACAAGTAAAGTTAAAATGTAAAACAACTTTTCTCATTCGACATTCAACTTCTTTTTGTTGTTGTTGTTTTATACATCTATTTAACTTATTTAAATAATAAAACTAACTGAAGGAAGGAAGGAAAAAAATAAAACTTTTCTTTCAAAAAGTAACAAAGAAAAAAAAAACAGGGAAAATTGTCACTTTAATTAAAATGATTTTTTAGTGGTTATTTCTGTAAAAACAAAATATAATAGGAAAATTTTCATTGAAATTTTATTTTTTAAACTAACGCAGTTGCTTTGAAGATCAAGAGTATGAATAACATTTTATTATTTTACGCATGAAGACAGATCTAGTTGAAAAAATATATTTTTTGTTATATATATGTGTTTCAAACGTATGTTCACAAATATAACTATACTGAAACACGCTGCTCTGTTTATTGCTATTTTTATGATGAAACAGGACGTGAAAATGTAGCGTTCATGTTTCAAAAATAATCTAAATATATACGAATAGAGTTTGTGTGTGTGTAGTGTATGTAGAGGTATTGCATTGTGTGGTAACTGGTAACATACAAAACGAGAAATATACTCTATATAACTTATATTTAGAATACAAAATACTAAATGTAATAATACTAAGAAGTCTACTTTTGTTTAAGTATCATTTCTTACAGCAATAAAACAAATGTCTTTATATTAATATATATGAAATTACTTATTAATCTCCCAAAATAATTGTTTGCTATATTATTTGATATATAAAACACTTGTAAAAATGTACTAAATATGTATTAAATTGTTCATGTAACTTAAACGAATAGGTCAGTTAAGTAGTATAGACAATATTAAAGGGTCAGGGGTCAAAGAGAATATAGTAAGAGAGAGAAAGATAGGTTTTGAGTGTATATATATATATATATATATATATATATATATATATATATATATATATATATATATATATATATATATATATTATATATATATATAAGGGTGTCTGGTAAATGGAGAGTGAGATATAGAAGGGTTAAAAGGGTTGTTACAACTCTATACTATACTAAGGGGGGTAGTAATATAACATAGCTTGACATTACTATAGCTTTATATAGCTCTCTCTCTCTCTCTCTTATATAGTTTGACTCATACAACAATAATAGCATTAACAGTAGGATACCGACTTACGACTTTCCAAATGCAATATTGCTCTATTTATCCAACAATATTGTATATTACAGACATAAACAAAGAGTTGCTCTACATTACATCTATCAATTTTCAAAGTCTGGGTTACGAAATATATACCATAGTCGTAATTTCTTTGGTATATGACTGTCTCTATGCTAAATTTTCTATCTAAATACTATTTGTTTATAAAGCTAAACTATTAAAAGAATTCTGCTTTTTTAAATAGAAAAAAAGAAAGATATTTCCATCAACTTTTCATTGTTTGAATTTCGAAAGCAACGTATTATATATTTTTTTCTTTTTGTCATGGTTACTAGACACATTTTTTGCTTTAAGAGTATTAGACTATATATGTATATACACACAGATTATATATAGTATCTCTCTTTAAAATTTTATATATACAATGTATATAGGTATGTACAAATATAATATAATACGTAGTAATATAATAGTAGAGAGAATATTATACAATGTATGAAAATAAAAGGATATTGTATGCTATTGAAGTAAAAGGGACAATGAAAAATAGTACATTATATAATCTACGTACATACGTATAGTTGATGTTATATCTTCTACATGTATATGTGTGTGTGTGTGCGTATATATAACAATTTGTGCTAGCTTCAGCATTATAAAGTATAAAGAGGAACGTATATTATATGAGAGATGTGATGTGATAAAATATTGAAGTATAGAGAGAGAGAGAGAGAGAGAGAGAGAGAGAGAGAGAGAGAGAGAGAGAGAGAGTAAAGATGGAAAGAAGGTAGGTCCACTGAACATTCACAATTCATGCATTACCAGCAAGCGAAGCAAGAAGATAGTTTCAGTAAAACACGTAAAGCTTTCAAACACCTCCAAGCTATCTATATACTTACTATACAGTCAACGCTATATTATATTCATACATACACATGTACTGTATAGTACTGTATACATCAAAACTATATAAAACTAAAATTATATAATAAATTCTTTTTTTTTCTTGCAAAAAAAGAAGACAAAAAAGAAATTCCTACTTTAACATTCATTTATTTAAGGTATGAAAAGTTTTCTCTACTAGTTTGTTTTGTTTGAATATGAGACAATTTTAACATTAGAAGGTAGATCTTGGTTTGTAATAAATTAACTTATAAAACTTGACTTAAAAGTAAAGACATAGTTTCAACATTTACTGTCAACTATAGACTTATTAGTGGCTCTACTTTTTAATTATATTGGCTTATGGATATACAATTTATATATTATGGAATATTACGTTAATTTTAGTCTCTGTATAAATACAATGTATATAATTATGTATTTGTATTGTATATATAATGACAATAGGGTAAAATTTTATATCACAGTATACATGATGAACCTGCAAATTTTCATCCACTAAATACTGTACACGGAAAAAGTTACTAACAAGTGACTATTTAATACGTTTTTTTTGTTGTAATATATAGTTATAGATAGTTTTTATAATGCACGTATTTATGTATATATAATTATGTTGTTTTTTTTTAAATTTATATGTGTATATTTATACTGTATACACTCTCTCACACACACAAGGGTGTGTGAAGAGCTAACTGTTTTCCACTAAAGAAATAAAGCTTATACTAACAAATTACTGTTTAAACACTTTTCAATTCAGTTATTGGTTTTTACTAAAGAGTAAAATCTAAGTAACAGTAATTTGAAAAAAAAAAAAAAAAAAAAAAAAAATCCGTGTAGTATATTAATAATAATAGAATCACATTTTCTTTAAAATGTTCTGATAGAAAGAAAACTTAAACTTTCTTTTAATGAGTTACTTTAAAGTTAACAAGAGTACTTTACAGCACAAGTACACGTTAAGTCTAACTAACAACCTTGTAAACAAGATCTGCATGTTTAGGTATGTATATATAAATAAAAAGACGAATTACAGAGAAAATTAAAAAAAAAAAATAAATAAAAAATAAAGTTTCAGAGAGATTTAAAATAATAATATGTATGTATATACTTTTAATATGAATAAAATGTACAGTTGATATAATAAATTGAAAGATAACAGCTGACTAGCCGGATACAGCTTTTTAATCCAATTAAAATACTTCATCCGGTACTCTATAACTAATTCTTTCATTCATATAATATGAGATTGAATTTAAATATTCACTATACTATTGAATACATTTTTTTTTAATGTGTGTGTGTACTTACACTTCAACAATTCCATTTAAATTACTATATAGCAATGTGCTTTTATTTTGTGAATGGTGTATGTGTATTGTGTATGTGTGTGTGTGTGTGTGTGTGTGTGTTTGTGTGTGTGTGTGTGTGTGTGTGTGTGTGTGTGTGTGTGTGTGTGTGTGTGTGTGTGTGTGTGTGTGTGTGTGTGTGTGTGTGTGTGTGTGTGTGTGTGTGTGTGTGTGTTTGTCTGTCTGTGTGTGTATGTATTATGTATGTTTATAGTAACTTAAAATTCAACTTAAACTAGAATAATTTTTATTACTTGATTTTATTTGAATTCAGTGTAACTGTAATAGAATGCCAACTATACAAAATTACGCTATACTGTATGTATGTATGTACAGTATGCCATATTTATATATTTAATTTACTTTATTATAAAATATTCATCTATTTATTTGTGTATGAGATACTATATAATGAGATCTATTATAATAATAATATATTATTATAAAGAGTATTTTGTTATTGTATAAAAAATTACGTAAAAAAATAAAACATTATATATATATATATATATATATATATATATATATATATATATATATATATATATATATATATATATATACATTATAACGTGCTGATAAATTTTCTAGTTTGTAAATTTTAAATAAAAATTGATGTCAGTTTTATTTATACAAAATATATGAATATACAATTACGAATTTTTATCAAACAAAATTTTATCATTTTGTTTGTTTTTCAACACAATTTATTACGAATCACAATTTCAATTTTTATAATATAAAATAATACTCTCGCCATTATATTATTATATTTTATAATATATTTGTGCTTGCTTTTTTAATTTATTTATGAAGTGCTATACACAAAATTTCAATTTTTTTAAATAAATTATTGATTTCTAATTTAAAATGTTTATATATAAAATATACTTTTAATAAATAAATATTTGTAATTTAATATTTTATATAATACTGTTATAGTAAAATTAAAATAATGGAAACAAAATTGAATTATTATTCAAGTTGCATTTTATAAGTGTTTTAATTGTTGTTAAAAAACGTGTATTGATTAACACAGTTTCAGTGCTTTCTTATGGAAAAATAAATGTTCAATTCTATACAGTACGTTTGTAACATATCAATATCAAAATGTCTAAGCAAATCATCAACACGAAGTTTTTCAGTATTTCTTCAAGGGATAAAAAAATTGTTTATGGCTGTATTTTGTATTCCCAATTTTATTTATTGTTGTATTTTTTTTTTGACAAAATGTCTGGCCTACTCTACACCTATAGCCCCACAGAAATAACACAACAATAAAACTAAATAATAACGTGCAAAACTTGGGGTTATGAAACGCCTTTTTGTTATTTGGAAAATATCACATGCAAGTTGTAGTATGACTTTTTTTGTCAATAATTTTTAAGATGGCCAAGTGTTAGTGAAATGGAAAGTGAAAGACAAGTGCATGTCTAAATATAAAAATTAAATTTTTTTAGGTCATAACGAAATTTCTTACGAATTAATTAATCAACAGCAGCACTTTTGTGCTATTCATTCAGGTTCATCCCCCCCCCCCCCCTAAAAAAAGCGTCTAGTTTGCTCTAAAAAGTTTGGTTGCTTTGAACTTTGTATTAAAAAATTTACGATAAAAAAATGTCAAGTAGAAACAAAAGTTATAATATAAAGAGAGAGAGAGAGAGAGAGTTTGGAGGAAATTAATAACCTGCGAGTGAGTTCTAGAGAATAAATTTGATTGTTATGACGCAAAGAGCGGGAAAGAAGAGGTCATTATTACTCTCGTGGTTCAGTGGTTTTTGCTGTTACTCAGATACTAGACTCTTCTCTTTTTTTTTTTAACTCTCGACATTTTTATTGATGTTTAGAGTGGCAAATATAACGACGAAAATTCTAAGAGAATAAGAAGTTTTTCGCGTGGTATCTTTTCTTTTTTCATTTTTTATTCAGCAGACATGTAGATTTTACTTTAAAACTTTCAACCAAGCTGACCCAAAACTTCAAATCCCAACCATCATCATCTTCGTCTACAGTCTCTCTCTCTCTCTCTCTCTCTCTCTCTCTCTCTCTCTCTCTCTCTCTCTCTCTCTCTCTCTCTCTCTCTCTCTCTCTCTCTCTCTCTCTCTCTCCTCTCTCGTGTACCGTTCAACCGTCTTGTTTTATATAACATAAAAAAGTAAAGAACCTTTCGAAATCCATTCCGCAAACATACCCTTACGTTCATTTTATTTTTATATTTTTCCATGTGAATCAGACTGAAATGTTTAATTTTTTTTATTTTATTTACAGGGTAATTTAAGTTTTGTATAGAAATGTACATTTTAAAGAAATAAAAAAATATGGAAAATTCATTTCAATAAGGAGCATTGATTAAATGATATCATCCTTTAAATTTCAAATGCCATACATTATTAATTAAATAGCTTAATACGATAAAATCTACTACTAAAAAAAATTAAAAAGAAAGTGGAATACAAAATTTTGAAAAGGAAGTATATTATATAAACATTATAAAATAACTGTAGACTGTTATAGTAATTTTCAATAAGGGTTTCAACCCTAAATTTTCTGTTTGTGTTTAAAATGGTTTGTGTGACATTTTGTGAAAACTAATTAAATTTAAATAATTACTGATTACACATTATTTCGATACTACCTTTTAAATTTATAAACATCTTGGAATAGCATGTATATAGAGCGAGGCGAACGCCGCGGGCATTCTCTCTCTCTCTCTCTCTCTCTCTCTCTCTCTCTCTCTCTCTCTCTCTCTCTCTCTCTCTCTCTCTCTCTCTCTCGCCCAGACGCCACTCCACTCTGGCAAATTAAATTCCTCTCGGAAATTTGTAAGTGAAAACCCGTTGATATAATAAAGGAACAAAAGAAATAGGAAAAGAAAACTGAAAATGTAAAAGAAATAATAAAATTTTAAAAATTTGCAAATGAAAGAGACTTGAAGAAAATGTATGTATTTTTGTTTTGTTATGTTTTTTTTTTTAAAGTATACACAAAAGTTATTATTTTATAATTATTTAATTATTCATTGTAATCATGTTTAAATATTTATATATATATCATACAAAATTTAAAATAACAAATGTTTTCTTAGAAATTCCAGCAAACAAATAAATAAATAAAAATTATGATACACCTATATAAAAAACGATAAATAAAAGTATTATTGTCTTACGTATTTTTGATCACATAGAACTTGAACGTACCACGGTATGTATTGTTTACACTGGTATATATAGATAAAAAAAACTATTGTTTTTTTTTATATACAATATTTATTTACAGTAGCAAACAATATTTAATTAAAGTAATTTGTACTTCACTATATTTTGTTTCTTATATATATATATATATTGTAGACATTCCCCCAAGAGAGTTTTTTTCTTAAATAAAAGATGTTTTTAAGTAATAGTAAACTAAAGAAAGATGTCCAATATTATATATATACACAATACACACACACACACACAAAGTAACATAAAAATTGGATAAAAAAAAGGAGGAAGAAATATGAAGCTTTTTTCTTGATAAATAAGAGGGAAAAGTGTAACAAAAGGAAGACAAGTTACTTGTCAACTCTCTGTTGAGATACAGCGATCGATTCAATCAACCTCTATAGTAGAATTATTTATAGATCTAACCAGCAGTAAAAGAAAGAGAAAGAAAGAAAGAGAGAGAATCTATTGACTGTATTTGTTAAACTATTAAAAGTGTATGGAGAATAACTTTTATTTAAAAAAAAAAAAATCATAAATGTATAAATTTGATATTAGAATATACTTTCATTGGTTTAAATTTTTGTTTATATTCTTTAATACAGAGGCTAGCTTTTATTTTGATAAAAATATTTTGTAGTACCCAGCACAGGGTAATTTAAATTTATCTCGAGCTTTCTTATATACCCATGATTTTGATCTGGTATTTTGTGCAAGTAATATCTTATATAATATAAAAATTACTGCTTACATTAAAAACTTTATTTAAATTAAAATTCTAGTTATTATATTATTAAATTTTAATTAAAAATTATCAAAAAAATTTACACGTTATACGCTGATGTTTTACTAACAAAAATTGCAACTGACTGTACTGTTAAACAGTTGGGCTAAATTCAGAGGTGCACGGACAAAAATAAATACGTTATAATTATGCTAACTCATTTTCAGCACAATTTGTTCAATATAGCATAATTATTGCTATATTGCGTAATAATTATGTTATGTAACATAAATATTATGTTGTACAGCATAATTATTTATGTTGTTCTAATTTAGCATCATTTATGCTATTATGACATAAATACAGCATAAATTACGTAATGGTACGCCTGAATTCGCCCAATAAAAAGCCGTTAATTATTATTATTATTTATATCTATTCAAATACTTCAACTTGACAATAACTTTACTAAAGTATATTTTAATTATTTTTTGTGTGTAAATCTGATTATCATTTCTCATTGTTTTACTTGTTAAAAAAGAACCAGATATATGTACAATGTTTTGTAATATTATTGTAGGAGATAGAAATTGCATATTTTTGAATTTTTAATGTAGAAATATATATGTAAATTGTACCATTTTAGTCATTTTTGTACAAAAAAATATATTTCTGACAAATTTTTACTATAAACTTCATGATAACCGCGCGTATATATAGCGTCTAAAAGTGGACAGTTAGGTCATAACATGTCTCTTTTATGACGTTGCAATTCTTACCACAAAATAAGACAATTAATTACTCACATGTCAGCACAATGATATCACAAAACGTCACCAACAAAATTTATTGTATAAAAAGGATAACAATCTTAAATATTATACTTTTATATGAAAAAAACATAAAATAAAACCACATCAAAGATTTTGACAGTGTTTTTTTTTTTTTTTTATTTTTTTTTAGCAAGAATAACATACACGTTGTGATTGTTAAGATTTGCGACATTACTTCTTACCGGCCATTTATTATTGTTATTATCATCATTTACTATTAGCTGAAAGTATATGTAAAACTGTGAAAAGTGTGCTTTATTTTAATTTCTCCGTTCTATCTGTAGATAGTTTTATTAATAAATCGTTTAAATAATGTTCTGGATTACTAAAGAATACGAAATGTCACTGCAAATTTCTCTTGTGATTCTGATTGGTTATACGCTACCACTGGTAACTATAGCATTGTATAGTATAAGCATTACAAGTAAATAATAAATAAATAAATAAATGAATAACTATAAATAAATAAATATTTGTCTTTATTTAACAATATTTACATTGTAGTATTGTATTGATAAAATACTTTGTTACTGCAAAGCTGCATCACATTTACTATAGTTGGATATTTTTATAAAAATAATAATACAGTAGCAGTAGACAAAAACAGCAATAATAAGCTTTATGTAAGACAATATATTTGTAATACGTACAGAATTTAATTTAGAAAATAAAAATGAAACAATAAGTTATAAAAAATACTTTTAACTCAAGAAAATAAATGTTATTGATATACTTTATACAGACTAAAATAAAACAATAGAAAAATAACATAAATCATAAATTTTAAGATTTAATTTTAAATAACCCTAATTTAAAGAATGTCATTGAATATAAAGAAGAAGAAAAAAAAGTTAAATATAAATTACAAATGACTTTCACTTTCACATAAAAGCCAAAAATGTGGCGCCAAAAATTGTATACAAAAATTACATATAACTTGCCTTAAAAAAAAAAAAATAAAAAAATAGAAACACTTTATTTAAGTTGTGATATATTACTAACATTACACACACAATAAGAAGTTAAGAAAACAATTGTAATGTCAGTTACATGGATAAAAAAAAAATCAGTTTAAAAAAAAAAAAAGTATATTTTATAAAAAAAAAAAAAAAAAAAAAGCATGTAGAGAAGAATTGTTGACAGTGTGTAGGATTTTTTTTTTGTTTAACCCTTTTCATAAGGGATAGTTTTATCGCCAAAAACACCCCCTATATATATTTTGTTTTGGCTATATACCAGGGAATAATTTTTATTCGGGAGAATACAAAAGATTTCAAAAGCAACTACACAACTGGGAAATTCTAAAAAAAAAAAAAAAAAAAAAAAGAACAAATAGCTAAAAAAAAAAGGCATTTTGATGTTTTCCGGTTCCTTTTTCTCTTGTTTGCCAGAGAATTTTGTAAAGAGAGAAAGAGAAAGAGAGAGAGAGAGATAGAGAGAGAGGGAGAAAGTGTAATATCACGCACTTGACAATTCATTCACAACATCTAAACAAAAAAAAAATTTAATTTAAAAATATTCATTATTCTAGCCATAACAACATAATAAAAGTCATAATACCTTGTGATATTGATTCAAGTGTCAGAAACAAGAATGAGATTTTTATTATTGTATAAAAAAATTGATATGAAATGAATGTAATATTGTATTGAATGTTGTGTAAAAAAAAAAAAATAATACAGAGGGAAAAAAAAGATACAAGATTTTTAAAATTCAATAGTGAACTCAAATACAGATTGTATGGGGTACTATGTGTGTGATAGAGATAAAGAGAGAGAGAGAGAGAGAGAGAGAGAGAGAGAACCATGCAATGCGTAAATGCCTACAGCAATAACAAGAAAAAAAGGAAAGAAATGTTTTTTTTTTCTTTTCTTTTTCTTATATATTTTTTCCGTTGATTTTTCCCCTATCACTTATAGTTTAAAACACATAGTATAGAAAATAACATATAGAAAACAGAAACCGTATCATGATGGTATTGCAAACCTTTCAAGTTTTTTTTCTTCTTATTCTCTCTCTCTCTCTCTCTCTCTCTAAGCTAGGGCTGTCAACCGCTTGCTTCAATCAGTGCTTTTTCTATATTTATTGCTGACTTGGTATATTTGGGTGGGCACCATCATGTAACAAACACAGCTTGCTCTGCCTTGCCTGCTTGCCTTCTCCTGTTATTGCTGATTTCTAGGCTTTGAGCAGAAAAAGAAAAATAAAAAAAAATAAAAATCTCATGCCAAACACGTCCTAAACGATACAAAAATCCCCTTATATATCTTTAAAAAAAAACTAGCTGCAGTCCATGATATTTATAAAGAATACACTTCTCATGACTTGAGTTTATAAACAATCTTCTTTTTTTTCTATATAATTTTTAATTCAAGTAACGTTTATATCAAATGATAACATATTAATATCTACAAGTTTTTATTATACTATAATGTGGTGTTAAAATTTGTATAGAAAAGATATAGAGTTGAGAGGGAGTGAAAAATCAAAGTTTTATATATATATATATATATATAATATTATAAAGCTCTGTGTGGGTGTATGGGGGATGGAGGGGGGAGGGGGGTGTTTTAATGAAGGGACCCTCATTGTAGAGAAATGACGATTGTACTCGTGAGACGAATGAGAGAAACTAGAGGGTTGAGGGGTGGTTAAGGAGAGAAGAGAAGGGGAGGGGAGGGTACTTTAACGAAACTAATTGTCGCCTGCGGATTTGCCTAGACACTCTTAAAGATGTGCAGAATTAATGTGAATGTGTGTAAAGAGCACTTCAAGGCTGTAACTTTATATATATATATATAAAAAAAAATACATAATATATTACGTATTAACATTTACTTCATGATTCATGATGGTGAAAAACAATTAAATTTACATTTTAACGAGACTTAAATTTGTAATAGTATGCTGTATTGTATAATTATATTTTACGTGTGTCTCTCTTTATCCATTTACCTTAATATTCAAAAAGCTAAAAGTCCTTAATTTTAATAACATACTATGAACTACGTGACTTTAAATTCGTGACTTATATTCAAAGTTGATTATTTTATATTTAATTATAAATAATATAAAGTAACAACAATAACTAAAAGAAATTTTTATAAATTTCAATATTGTATATTATTAAATAAAATTTTACCAATTTCTGTATGCTGACAACAACACTTTTTTTTTTAAATTACCAAAGGGACCTGAAATGAAACAATTTAATAAAAAAAATTTGTCCTTTCTTACGAAATTTGGAAATCATGCAGTGAAGCAAATTTTAACTTTTTTTTTTTTTTTGTTCCTTGTGGATCTCTCTAAATGTTGTATTTGGGAGAAATAAAGACGAACAGTCAATAGTAAATATATAGGAAGCAGTTGCCTATTGTCATATGTTACTATTACGCACAGGGGTTCGGGAAATAGGTTAGTACAATGACTCACTTACTCTTTCTCTCTTATCCAATAAAACCAATATAATAAAGTAAATTACTTTTTTTCTTCTTCTTCTTCTTTTTCTATATAATAGTATTTCACACTGAAAGAAAAATCATTTATGGTAGAGACCCAATTGTAGGTATACTAATGTCGTTTTATGGACTATTTGAATCGAAAAGGTCAATGTTATGGCATATTGGGTTGAAAGCATTTGTGATGCCACCATCGAGTCCAAACCTATTCTCTGGGCTTGCTATCCAAATTTTTAAGTCTGTTATTGGCTGCGAAGTTTATAATTTTTATAAGTTTTCATTAACACATTTACCAACATTTTGGTCCTGCCAACAACTGGATATCGCCCAATTGTTTTCGACAAATCAGAAATCCTCGCCATTTAAATTTCAGTTGGACAAAGTTTTAGGTGGCGTAAATAGCATATAAGTTTCAATTTTGTAACTTTAAATTTCATGATCAAACACTGTAAAGTTTTACTTAAGAAAGCCTGTCATGGATACTTTTAGATTCTAATCGTATTAAAAAAAAAAAAAAAAAAAAAAAAAAAAAGTGCTAGCCCAATTGTAGCAACCTTTATTCATATCAGAACATAATTTATACAAAAATGTATAATATATTTCAAAGCAAAGCAAATATATTGAATACATTATAATTATTGATGTAATACTAAAATAGCAACAGCTATACATAAATTAAAGCATTAATTACATACTTTTCTTTACTTATTATTGGTTTACATCTTTTCAAAGTGATTTTGTATACATACTGCCCGATTACTGAGAGAATCTCATGCATACTGCAAAAACATGAAATCTTTTTCAAATATAAAATTGGTTTTTCCGTGTAATATTTTAAATTAAAATACAACTCACGTACTTTCTGTATATTTATATTAAAAAAATATATTCACAACAAATGCAATTCCCATAATCTATATAATTTAGTATAGTGTTAATTATTTAATTATAGTTTATTATAGCGTAAGTAGAAACCTAAATTAATTTCATTTGTTAGTTTAAACATTGTATTTACAAAATAAACTGATTGATATTGATTAGTATTATGGTCATTAGTGAACGGAATAATAATAATAATAAAATCCATGTTGTAAAAATGTCACTTTTGAATATTAACGTTATTATATATGGGTATTTACACTTGATAAATAAAATCACAAAAAAAAAAAAAAAAAAAAGAAGAAGAAGTTATAATTGATATTAGATAGACATTTTTTTTTGTCCACAGCTATTAGTACTGCTAAAAAAAATTTTAATTACTGAAAGTGCTATGTTTTTTGTATTAAAATTTGAAATCATTTGTTTATGATGCCATGAACGTTTTAGATGGAAAAAAAATTGCAGTGTATAACGTCAAATATATATATATAATATAAATGTTGTTTATATGTAACAAAAAGTTAGCTAAATTTCTTATTTATTTACCAAAATTAAAACAAGAATATGATTTAATGTATTGCGTACAGAAACCACACACACACACATATATATATATGTATATATTTGTAGAGAATGAAAATCTTTGTAATGAAATTTCCAAACTACCATG
>OX439132.1:35869441-35926941 GCA_949318235.1 Ecdyonurus torrentis | reverse complement strand
AATGAGAAAACTATAACATTTTATTTTGAAATGAGAGAAACTTTAATGACAACAGACTTTTCTCTCTCGTTCTTTTTTTTGTTACTGTATTATATAAAATTAAGGTTGGTTAGAGATTTATACAAAAGCGGTACAATTTCTAGTTAGTAATCACCGCATATATACACTGTGATGAGCTCAAATAAAAGACAAAAAAAGACAAGAGAACGATGCACTTTGCATAATTCGTAACTATACAAAAGTATATACTGTAACTTTTGAAATGCACAAACTCGCTAACATATAGTAGAGAGAGAGAGAGAGAGAGAGAAGGTAAAATAAAATTTTCACTAACTAGTTATGTCTCTCTCTCTCTCTCTCTCTCTCTCTCTCTCTCTCTCTCTCTCTCTCTCTCTCTCTCTCTCTCTCTCTCTCTCTCTCTCTCTCTCTCTCCATACAATTCCGTGAGTTGTTTTATTCATAAATGCAACCCCAGGTTTGTAACATTTGAGGTAAAAACACTTCATTTTATATTACATTCTTCGTTCTCTCTTTTTTTGTGTAACATTATTATAAAGTTATATACTTTTTTTTATTTTATTATTTTAAGTCACAAAAAAATTCCAAAGTTTTTTTTTATATATATTTGTATTATATATCTCTGGAGATACGAAGATATATAAAAAAAACTTTTTAAAATAATGTTGATAATAATAATGATAATAATTTAGTTATTTAAATTTACATATTGTTATAATATTTGTATATATTTGATATTTGCATATATAATTAATAATAATATAGCATATAGTATAATATATTTTCTATTTAATTTTGTATATATATATATATAAAAAAAAATATAGTATTAATAATAATTTAATTATATTGATTGTCAATAGTAATAATTTTTATATATTTAATTATGAACGTTGTAATTTAATTATTATATTAAATTACTTTAATAATGTTTACTCCAATATATTTTTGTTATTTTTAAAAAAAAAGAAGTCCATGTATTGTGTAAGTTCAATATATTTATGTAAAATTATGAAAGTGAAGCATAATATTATTGTTTTTGTTGTATTTAAATTTTGAATGTCAATTTTTGTCCTAGGAAAAACATTATTTTGTATATAATTTATGTGTTGATTAATTCACAGTATTATGTAGATTTTAACAAAGCATTTATACAAAATACTTTTTGCTAGAAAAAAAGAAGTTATTTATAACTTTTTACACTATAAACATTGAATAATGAGGTTAGATAATCAAAAATCTGTAGAAAAATCTGAATAATTTTATTTTTTGATAGTGCAAAATCAAGATGCAGAAAACTTAAAATGTAAAAATATTTTGGGGTCATCATGCATTCGTCATCCTTGCTTAATTATTATATTAAGCACATTAGGCCCAATGCTAATTTTATAGTTATTTCCTTTAACTTATCCTGACAGTTACTGGTTTTAAATTTTTACTGGAAGAAGATATTATCACCAAGAAGCTTTCAAATGACAACAACAACAAAATGAGGTGGTAAACTTTGAATTCTGGATTGATCTCAATTAGTACAGAATAATCAACAAAACTCAAGAACATTTTAACAAAAACGATAAGTCTTAAAACCAAACAAGTACAAAACTACTATGTCAAGTACTGTCTAAAACCATACTGACATTCAATATTCAAACAATCGTTATAAAATTACCCAATAATGAATTTTTAAAAAAGAAACCACATTAATCCTGTTTACAATAATCTGCAATTGTTAGTTTTTTTTGTTGTTGTTGTTCTGTATTTAGACTTAAAGTTAAAACAATATAGAGAGGATAACATTGGAATCATTCTTGTCGAAGAGAAGATATATATATATATATATATATATATATATATATATATATATATATCGACCTTTTTTGTATATAGAGATTTATAGTCAATAGACAGTACATATAAAAAAAGTATAGAAGAAGAAGAAGAAGACAACAGTAAAAGAATGTAACTAAAAGTAAGTGCGTCGATCTCAGTTAGATGTACGTAATTCTGTACAGAGCAACCAAGTCTTGTTAAGTGCTGTTTTTTCTGCCGGCTACAACTTTTAACCATTTGCTTCTCCATCTTATATATATATAAAAAAAAGTAGGACTTGTGTCCCTTTTTTTCCCTCTCTTACTCTCTCCTCTCTCTTCTCTCTCTCTCTTCTTCTTCTTTACTCACTCTTATTTCTTTCCATTGCATTTATTTTTTATCAACTCACTTACAAATATTTGTATAAAAAATTCTTTTTTTAAGATATAAAAAGTTGTTATCATACTTGTCTCTAGAGACTTTTCTTTTCTTGAATATATTATAAAATTGTGATTTTTAAAAGTAGATAACTGAGGGAAGAAAAACTTGTGTATTACAACAAGTAAACATTAAAGTTGTGCATTTTTATATTAATGTTATCTATTATACATGCATTTTATAATACCTTTTTTTTTCTCTCTCTTTTTTATATACTTATTTTACTTTATTTTACACAGGTAAAAACAACAACAAATATTTACTTTTTTAAGATCATTGAAAATACTTCATTTTCCAAATAATTTTTGTTAAACCAATATTAATTGAAATACAATGTAAAAATCAGAATATCAATTTTAAAAACATCATTTTTTTTTCTAAAATTGATATTGATTACTTACTATTGTTATTTTTATAATAAAAAAGTAATAAAATTTTTGTGTGAGATAAAAAAAATCAGAAATTATTTGGTTTACAATCAGATTAAAAAGTTGAATTGATCACTGATTAACATTTTTTTTTGTTAAATGGTTAAAAAATAATAATATAATAATAATAATAAAAAAAAAGATTGATAATATATAGGGTAAAATTGTGATGTAACGGGGAAATTTTACACGAATGTTAACATGGGATATCAAAATGTAGAGTATATGGTGGTTATCTGCATCGAGAGAGAGAGAGAGAGAGAGAGAGAGCATAATATAGTGGGGAGGGAAAGAGAGAGAGAGAACGAAATGTGATCAAAGAGTATTGGTAATCAATCACTTATAAATTGTACTCAAGGGTATAATTTTTACGATATACGACCGCATACAATGACATTTCTGTTACCCAATATAATACTAGTCGTTATCAGAATGTATTATTGTGCAAAAAAAAAAAAAAAAAAAAAAAAAAAAAATGTAGCCAATAATATTATATTGAACTTATAAAAAAAACACCATAAAAAATACATATACTAATACCTATCTCTCTCTATTTAGAAAAAAAAAATACATCATTTAAAATGCACTTCCATAAATGTATAGTATTTTGAATAATTTATTGATACTACACGTATAAAAAATTGTGTAAATTACTACAATGTTTATATAAAATTATTGCTATTTTCAAAATTCAATTTAAATTTTAATGTTTTTGCTATTAGCTTTTCAAAGCTAATATATGTATGTGTACATGTAGATAGGGTGACAATATTTATGATATATAAACTTTAAATATACAAAACCATTTTTTTAAATATAAAAAATGGAATATTTAATTGATTTTTTTTTTCATATATTTATAATATACACGTTGTTTTCAATTATTATTGACTGTTTCTGTTTATTTGTCAATAAATTAAATAATAAACTTACGTTAAAAAAACGCTTACACAATCATATTATATTTAAGCCATATACTGCATGAAACAACATTGGTGCTTTTTAATGATTAAACATGAAATGTAATCCCCTAAACTGATGACATTTTTTAATGCAAATGTGGCCCCACAATTGAGAACGTAATAATACTGTAAAGTATGCTATTTGTGTGACTATTCCTGTTTCTGGCGTCAGAAACAGGTAAAAAAATAATATGAAAATGTTGTGCGGGTTGCATAAGTCGAAAATTTCTGATCACATGCTACGGCGCTACAGTTTGAGACCAACTAATGTTATTTATATATAAGTTCCATCAAGTGTTTTGTGATATAAATGTTTTCTTCTAGTTTATTCCTGTACAGATATGTATAAATTCTCATAATAATAAATTATATTTCACTTATTGTGACGTCATAATGTATTAATAAAATTTCATTTCATAACTTTATTACAAAATTAAATATAATTACATAATAATATAAAATTTAATTGTTATTCTATTTTTGTTATTTATATAAGTAGTATACTGTCGACTTTATTAAATTCCTTTTTTAAGTCTATTAAGTTAAATAACATAAGAGAAGCAAAAAAGATATTATATGAAGTATTTTTCGTTTTTTTATTTTCCCAATGGACATTTTTGGTTTGGTATTTTTGGCATCAAGCCATCAAAATCAATGCTTATATGTATGAAGATACTTGAGCTTAAAAAGTGGAGAACTCATTGCAGAATTTAACTTCCATAATATACTTTTCTTTCTTGATATATTTTTTCCTTTGTAATTCAACCTTTTTTTTTCCTAAAGATGTCAACATTGCGAGATAATATTACCCAATACAGAGAGAGAGAGAGAGAGAGAGAGAGAGAGAGAGAGAGAGAGAGAGAGAGAGAGAGAGAGAGAGAGAGAGAACATTGAATTAAAATACTAATACACATATAAAAAAAGTAATATGATATAAAATATAGAATAATAATATCATACTATATGATCAGAAAAAAAAAAAAAAAAAAAAAAGAGAAGAGAAAAAAATATTATATAAATATATATAAAAATAAATAGAAGAATTTCTGAAAATGACGTTTACACAAACCAACCTATTTCTATGTTAATTTTCTTTTTTTCCTCTTCACACTACTATAATATTTTTTTTTCTTCTCTCTCTCTCGCTCTTTTAAAGAAAAAGACGAAGTGTGCAGGCAGGCACATCAACTCTATGAGGAATAAGAAGTAAATATAAGAAGGATGTCATGCTGTATTGGCAAATACGTTGATCGAATATCTGATGAGAGTTAGTCGCGACGATTTTTATATGTGATATGTATGTATAGGTGGGAGAGAGAGAGAGAGAGAGAGAGAGAGAAGGGGGGGGGGGGGTTGAGAGTTGTATATTGCTTTCATATAATAATGCATTCATATAACAACTCAATATGATATTGACTCTCATATTGACTTAATAATGTATTTGACGTTTCATATAATAATATATACGTAAATAAATATTTATATATAAGATATAATTATCATATAATTTTATAAGATAAATTGGTTTTTATAATTAATTGTCGCACTGAATAATGTATTACCTATAAATTATGTACCGGTATATCTATTATACTTATAATTATATGTACTGTGTAAAGCTGAAATTATGAAACACTCTGACATGTGATTATTGTTAAATTTAAAGTCAGAGGACCATGTAAGTGAGTCGGTACCTTTTTTAATCTCTTAATAAAAACCACTTATTATTATTATTAATATCTTTGTTTTACTATTTCATAAAAATATTATGATTTTAGATAAGAGAAGCTCTATAAATATAACAAAAAAATGCAAATGTAACAAAAATATTTCTTATAAGTTTATGATTATATAATCAGATAAAATTTATAATAATTTACTTCAAAGTTATTATTTTCAGTACATGATTTTGAAATTATAATTAAAATATCACACCTTCAGTTTATTATAAAATATATAATAATTTTCTGTAAACTTTTATAGATATCAGAATTTTGAATGATAAGAACAATCCAAAACTTAATTAAGAAACAGTTTCTAACTATATAACAACACGTAATTTTTATTTGTCTGTACAACTTCAAGGTTCATCTCCCTCACTTGCCCCCCCCCCCCCACCCCCCACCCCCTACCCCACCTACCCTTGACGACTATATTGTGACAGTATAATGTCAAAAGTCAAGTTTGCAACCTTATTACAAAATTAGAGAGTTTATAAAGTTTAAAACAAAAACAAAATTATTAATGTACTACACAACATCGTATATATCAACTCTTAAACTAAATTTACATATATTATTATTATTATTATATTCCATACATGTTTTCGTTATATTGCTATATACACACTTTATTATAATAGTTTAGATAATAGTGTATTGTTTGCAAATGTATGTATGTATATACATAGTATAATATGAACTTAACAAAGCGGAAACTAATAAGAAGATACATGTATGACATGTTGGATCCATATGTTAATTTTTTATTATTATTTAATTTCACAAATGATATACGCTGCTGAAGTTAGACGTGATTGCATTTTTGTAGTATGTATTGGATTTTGTTTCTTTTACATAATTAAGGACGAGAGGTTAAACTGCCTGGCGAGTGCTGCCGTCGTAAGATTTGGTGGTCCGAGCTGCACAGGTCTGGTATTAGGAGCCCAGAGTAGTGTGGTATTAAGAGTAGAGCCTGTGGTTTCGTAAGCCACATATCATTGTAAGCCGTCTTACTAGAAAGGATTTGTCCTGGCCTACCCCGAAAGGGGCTATGGCGTCATGATATGTATGTATGTACATAAATATGACTTTTTTTTTGTCTTCTTCTTATTTTTTTGCAAGTTACAAAGCTTTACGTTAAAGTAAAATACTATACATTTATAATTAGAAACGTTTTAACATTATAATATGGTACTTTATTTAAATACTTAAAAATCAAAAAGCAACAAAAACTTTATGCAATTTTATTCAGAGTAATGAAGCAACAAAAAAAGCAACATTTGTGATGAATTTAAAATTAATACAAACACTGAATAATTTAACGTATATATATAACAAAAAAGGAAGTCCATAATACTTAATCATAAAATAACAAACTGCTTATTGATTTTTTATTCCCCAAATCTTTTTTTTTTATTTTATTTTATTTTTTTTAGTTTTTAATTAAATTTTCTAATAATAATATATTTTAAATTAATTTACATAATGAATTTATTTTCATTAATATATTCAAAAAAAGAAATGTTATTTTTTCCCTCAATATTTTATATAATAAATAATTAATTAAGCAGACACTATAGATTTTATGTTTTGATTTTATTTTTTATAATAATAATAATAAAATAATTGTTATATTATGCTTTTCATTATTATTATTATTATTATTCTATTATATTCACAAACAATTTTAGTTATATTATATGTGCAATATTTATATCGTATACTGTAGTATGCATTTTACTGGCGTGTAAACATGAGGAGCGGAGGGGGAGGGGGAAATGAGAGAACTTTATTTCTACTGTACTATAAAAAGTACACAACAAGCAAGCAGTAGTGTCAGAAATTGATATGCATTTTGCTGTACATGTACAGTACTACAATTAATTGCTGCATTTTTACTATATATAAAAAATAAAAAGTTTATCAAACGAATAGAGAAAAACAAATATACATTGTGATTTATTATTAAAACGTATTTTATGTGATTTAGAAAGAAAGAAAAAAAGGAAAAACGTCACTATCAGATTATGTTTTACTAATTTATTGAACACTAATAACTTGTTCACTTTGATTGCAAAAAAAAAAAAGAAAAAAAAAAAAAGATAACATGTCTGCAGGGTTTACATGTTTACTATAGTGTTGATGAAATTCTAAATAATGCCTTGAGTGTTTAAAAAAAAAAAAGAAAGAAAGAAAAAATGGATTGGTAAAAAAAAAAAAAAAAAAAAGATGAACAATTAAATTCTTTGATTTTTTTTTTTTTTTTTTTTTAATATCCAAACTTCGAAAAATTATTTAGAAATATTTATCTAATAAAACTGCATCTAATTGTTGAAGAAAGATTACTATTTTACATACAATTTACATTGATTTGAAAGAGAAAATTAAATATAACTGTATATTATTCAAGATACAGTGTTCCGTAAAATAAATCTTCAAGTTAAGGTACGTGTCTATAACAAAATGCAAAGCTGTGTGCATCACACAAGCAAGAACATATTAACTATAACAATGATAAAGTAAAAGATACTTTAATTCCTAACCTAACATTACAAATTGTATAGTAATACTTCCATTGTACTATGATTGAAATATAATAGAAAGATAATTCTTAGAGCTTACATATGATGTTTTGATTTCGTGCCAGTGACTCGAGTGTGAGAGATTGAGACGGAACAAAAAAAAAAAAAAAAAAAAAAAAAAAAAAAAAAAAAAAAAAAAAACTTTTATGTATATACACTCATCGCGTGATTAAATCTCAATGCTGCTTACAGTATATGTCTATATATATATATATATATATATATATATATATATATATATACACTCCCAATGATAGTATGTTCTATGATAGCACTTTAGTTGCTATCTTACACAGTACAAGATTCGTGGGAAAAAGCGCATCATGTTATGTGTTGACATATATCAAAATACTGCAGTAAGCAATGCACTTGTGTTATATAATGTAAACAATATTATATAGAGAACTGTAAGGGAAGTTTTTTAATTTTATACTTCAACACAGAAATATAATCATATTGGAATATTTTGCTTTTGAAATATTTCTAAATTTGATGATGTTTGACAGTTGTTATAGAACAACTTTTAAGTAAAAATAGCATAGATAGTAATAATGTTTTTGTTTTTTCTCTACCTCATTCACAACTTTCTTTTTATCCCCTTTTTTTCAGCCTTTTTTTGAAGTCAATAAAAGTGTAAAATTTAGAGATTCCTGTTCTAATAATACATTAGCCAGTAAAACATGACATTAACTTGAAATTTAAGGTACTAAAAACAATAAAAACTAAAATCACACATTCTTTTTATGTATGTACAGGTAGAAAAAAGAAGAAGATCGTTGATACACTTAAATAAATTACATTTAAATAAATATCACCTTAATAAAAATAAACGGACGATATTAAATAAATATAAGAAAGGAAAAAACACATCTTTAAGTTTTAAATAAGTACGTTTGTAAGCATTACATTACTTTCATTTCTTGTTACAATCAAATTCTATATGTTAAATTAACGTAAAATTCTATGTAGTTCAAATTGTCAACATAATTTTTATACCAAATTGATCCTTGAAGACGTCTAAGATTTTAGCATGTGATTATATTTTTCTTATTACATGCTGAGTGTGAAAGAACTTTTTTTTTCTATCTTATGTTAGTGCATCGTCATCAGAAGCCTTTTTTTTTTTTTTTTTTTTTTTGGAACACAAAAAGATATGTTTAACTTTGCAACTCTATTAATGCCATATTATCTTATAAATCTGCATTCAAATGGGGGAAAAAAAAGCAAAAACAAAAAAACAAACTACTCTTTTAATAAAATAATGTAAAATATATTTTTTAATAAATAATAGTAAATAATTAACAATATTTGTTTTTAATGATGCACAGTACTAAATATTATGGTTAATTATTAAATAATTATGTACACAATATTTAAATTATAATATCAAAATATTTACAGGTTAATTTATAAATGAATAATTACTTTTCCACTTGAAATCCTACCAAATTTACACATTTGAAATTAAAATACACATATTATATAATATATACTGTACGTAAATTGTTTATAACTATAATAACTTTATTAAAATCATAATTATGTTATTTTTCCCCATCACATATTATGTATTTTATACAAATATTAGTTTAAATATAATAATAAATCATGAATAATTTATTATATAAAATAAATTACTTATATAATAATTTAAATATTTTAAGATAAATAAACATTTTAAAATCAGAAAGAAAAAAAAGTTTTTATATTTTACGTATCAAGTAAAATCATGTAAATTATATTATATTTTATAAAATTTATTATATATATTTAAAAAGATAAAACGAAGAAAAGCAGTTCTCCTTTCTTATTTTATATATGATAGATCATGAAAATATATAGAAGCAAAAAAAATATCTTCTTCCCTTCTTTCTCTTTATTCCCTTTAATATTTCCCTTGTTTAAAGTTTTTCTTAAGTAGGAAGTCAAGGAAAGAGAGTATGAAAATTTTAACATAATTTTTAAGTTAAAAAATAAAAAGGAGGAGAAGAAGACTTTCTTGTCTCTGTAGCGTATTTTTAAACATAAAAAGAAAGAAAGAGAAAGAGAGAAGTTAAAAGATGAAAATTCATATATATAATAATGAATTTCGTCTTTATACTTAAGTGGTTGGACAAAAAAAAAAAAAAAAAAAAAAAAAAACATACATACATACATACATACATAAATACACACAAACTGAACAACGTTGTCGTTTACTTTTTAAAATAAAGATAGTTAAAAAATCAGCAAAAAAAAAAAAAAAAAAAAAAAAAAGATTAGAAAGGATGTACTTATGTATAATGTTATATTATGCTAATACAAACCCTCATCTATATAATGACTTAAAAGTATGTATATACTAACATTGTGTGCCTTTAAGGAAAACTTAACATATATATATATATATATATATATATATATATATAACAAGTTACTCTATATTACACAGTAAAGTATGAGTAAAACTGCAAAAGTCTCTCGTATATGTATATATATATGCATGCTTTCACGTGGTGCGAGAAAACACCAAAAAGTTTCAAGTCAAACATAACTTACATACATTAAAACTCTCTCTCTCTCTCTCTCTCTCTCTCTCTCTCTCTCTCTCTCTCTCTCTCTCTCTCTCTCTCTCTTCGCTCCCCTGTTTCTAGGGGTGGTGTAAAGATCTCCCTACTTGCGATATACATTTTGCATGAAAATTCATGCCTTTAAGGCAAAGAGAAGAAAGAAAGTAAAAAAAAAAAAAAAAAAAAAGACGTCGAGACTTTTATATATATATATATATATATATATATATATATATATATATATATATATATATATAAAATACACAAGGAAAAAAATCAGGTTATTGCGTCTTGTGTGCAAGGGAAAGGACAGATGTTTTATTTTTTCCCATTTTTACTATATACGTAAAATAAAATTGAAACAGTGAAATATTGTTTAAAAATGACACGTCAAAACAAAAATAATATAATTTTTCATAAAAAAAAAATAATAAAAAAAAAACTCATATATGCATGAAAAAAAAATCGATGCTTTTTTATTTAACCTTTGACGAGCATAAAAATATAAAAAAAGGTGTGAGAGTAGTTGTCTGATTCTTTGTTAAAATTCACAGAATAATTAATTTATAATCCTCGCACCCCTAAAACCTTATTGCGTGACTCTTTTTTATTTAAAATAAAAATTAAAAATTAATGATAAAAAGTATTTTTTTGGAATTTTATATTATCTTCTATAAAGTTTTATTTAATAATTTATAAGAAATTTTACATCAAAAGATGTTTCAAATTTTATTCGTTGCATGAGTAAAAAATTTAACGTTCTATTTTACCTTATAGATGTCTTGTTACATTATTTAGGTTGTTACAATCCGTCTAAATCGGATTGGTTTTTACTTCTATTCAGATTTTTTTTTGTCCATTCCTAGTATTTAATTTCTTAATAAAAAATTTATTGAATGATAATCCTATTGTGGTTGATATACATAAATTAAGAGTAATATCCATACCGTCTGTGTGGTTTTTGATAAAATCTGTCGTTTTTAATAAAATCTTCATTTGCCCAAGGAAACAAAAAGGGCATGGTTGAATTTTGCTATGCGTGTAACCAAAGAGATACAATATCGATGAATGGATCTTAGTATGCGCTAGCCAATCACATGCAGTACGGGAAAAGAGCACTAAGACCCTTATTTCTTATCCGTTAGCATAAGTGAGGCCAGAAATTTTAAAAATGAGCGATGTTGTCTTTTATGTGCTTAAAAACAATAAAGAAATTCTTGATAGGAAAAGTGTTTCAACGGTAACAACCATTTTCCGAAACAAATTTGTTTCAGTCTTTTTTATAAAGTTAAAAAAAAAAAAAAAAAAAAAAAAAAAAAAAACTAAATAAAAAAATGTTCTTACCTGTATGCGTTCTTTGGTGTGCTTTAAGATGAGAAGATTTAGTATAAACTTTTTTACATCCTGGAAATTGGCACTTATGTATCCTTCTTTTTGAATCAGGTGAATGATCTGCATGCCTACTATGTTGTTGTGAAGAAGGTGAAGATGATGTTGAGGTATTATTATTATTGTTATTATTATTATTCGGTGTTAAATGTCCTAATCTACTTGGATGAAAATGTCCTGAAGTTAAAAGTCTTGCCATTCCATTAGTAGAAGAAGTTGTTGATCTTACATTAGATTGTAACTTCATCACAGATTGTGTTGACTTAGTAGTTGAAGAAGAATTATTTAAAGATGATTTAACCCCATTATGATGATTATTATGATGATGATTATGATGATTATTATGACCACTTCCTGCTCCAGCTGGACTAGGTGCACCACTACTACTTCCACTACTACTACTACCATGATTACTATGTCCACCTGTAGCAGATTCAGGACTAGATGGTGGTGTTAATGTAGCTTGTACAAGACGTAATTCTATTGATGCTTCACCAACTTCATTATCTTTACTACTATCCCATGAACAAGCTGAACTTGCTGAACTTAAACTTGCAGAATCTGAATGTAATCTTTCTTCACCAACTCCTCCTAGATGTAATTCATCTAAACTTAATCTATCATCTTCATCTATTGAATTTGCTGAACATCCATGATTTACAATATTTCCTCCTCCTCCTCCTCCTACACTTCTGGTTGCTGTTGTTGCAGCCCAAGATGCAGTTACAACTACTGGTGCAGTGAACACATTCCATGGTGTATCCAAATCTGTAGGTAATTTTTTATAACTTTGTAATTTTGGTTCATCTTTCAGGTAACGTTCCATTTCATAGCAATTCTGTAACAAAAGAAAAGAGAATACAAATATTAGTTAATCTCTTTAAAAAAAATCAAAATTTTTTACAATTTGTAAATTGGGAACCAATATGACCTGAATTTAATTCAATCTCAACATTTACACTGGTTAAGTTTTTATGAGATTCAACGTTACAAAAGCGACAGTACAAAAATTAACGCAGTATATAATAGGGCAATAATTAACGATAAATTTCATTCTCCTATTACATTTAACCTTACAAGAAAAGTTTTAACGAGGCAAACAATACAAAAAACAATACAGTACAAATTTTACACTCTAAAGGTATTTTCCACATGTTAAACAACATAAGGAAAGAACAATTGTATAAATCAAAGTTGAGAGAAAAATATTTTAAAAGCAGGATTATGTTTTATTGTTTATACTGACGATAGCATTTGAGGTGATTGTATTCTGAGAGAGAAAAAGAGACAGAAAGAGAAATTTAAACTTCAGTTTTAAAAAACGTTTTACCCTGTAAGCAATACACATCAATCTATGCATTAGTTTGTATTTTTATTTATATAAATACAAAAAAAAAAAAAATTTGTTTAATTAAATGAACAAAGAGGGAGAGAGAGATAAATCAATGCCTCCAGTACTGGAAAGAAGTATGAAGTCAAAGGGAGAAACAGCTAGAATTAAAAAATAAAATCGTTATTTTCTCTTTATTCTCTTTTTTTTAACTCTCTTTTGATATATACGTTATTCAGTTAATTAAACATTGTTCGCATTAGGGATTTGTTTTTTACCAAACGTTACTATAAATCACATTATTACTATTTTAAAATCCATGTGACTAATTTTTCAAAACGTGACCTACTATAAATTATTATACAAAATAAATAAATAAATATTATCTTGTTTTTATTATTGCATTCATATTATTTACAGTGCTAATAAACAAGTAATTGGGTGATATATATTTTTTTATTGTATTCAATATATTTTTCACTAGATCAATAAGAATGACAGTATTTTTTTTATGTATAGCAAACTCATGATTATTGTTGCTCGGACAATTTTAATTAAAATTTTATTATGTAATTTTTAATGTTCGAAAACAAAAATTATAATTTTATATATCTGACTGCAGTAAATAGATCAAACAAATAAACATGCGTAAAGTTTTCAACTGAAAAATATTTCATCTATCATATCAAACTAAAGAAGTAAGAAAGACCTATTGGCAATTGGTTACTTAAAGCCATAGCGACCACATAAAACAACATGAAACAACGAAATGAGATCTTCAAAACTGATGACAATTTCTACCAGAATGTTAATGTAGCCTCACGAGAGAACGTGAAAACACTGTCATGCAAAAATTAGTATGAAAATGTTGGGCGGGTTGCATAAATCGAATTTTCTGATCACTGCTACGGAGCTACAAGTTATTTATGTAAGTCCCAACGAGTGTTTTGTGATATAAATGCTTTTGTTTTTCTCTGGTCTATTTCTTTAAATTTTGTCTGTCTGTCTGTCTGTCTGTCTGTCTGTCTGTCTGTCTGTCTGTCTGTCTGTCTGTCTGTCTGTCTGTCTGTCTGTCTGTCTGTCTGTCTGTCTGTCTGTCTGTCTGTCTGTCTGTCTGTCTGTCTGTCTGTCTGTCTGTCTGTCTGTCTGTCTGTCTGTCTGTCTGTCTGTCTGTCTGTCTGTCTGTCTGTCTGTCTGTCTGTCTGTCTGTCTGTCTGTCTGTCTGTCTCCAAAAATACTAACTTAAAGCATAAATTTAATTAAATTTAATAATATTTAGAGCTTTGATTTAAAAACAATACAGTATTTTATTGTGATATAAATACAAATAAAACACGATATATAATATAAAAATAACAAAAGAAAATATACCCCTTATTCAAAAAATAAATAAATAATAATAAATATATTTATCGATGCACACATTTCAACATTATTCTTAAAAAAATGAAGTTCTATGTGATTTTGTTTTTCAAACAAAGTAAAAAAAGGGGAGCGATAAAATCAATTATCAAATCTAAAAAAAATATACAGAAAAAAAATAAATTGAAATCTTTATTTCAATAAATCACAATTTTTACAGTGACAATTTTGGTATAAAATTTTTATATAACTGATGAAAAAACAAACACTTTTATTTGTTTATAAATAAACAATTATCTATAATACTTCAATAAAAAAATACAATGAATAACGAGGAAAAAATAAAACTTTAATAACATTTTAACGAATAATATTTTATAACCATTAAAAATTTTCAAGTTCTATATTTATTTTTATAAGTTTAATTAGCAATGATTTTTTTCTTTTTTTAGGTCAGAATGCATTATTATATATATAAACATAGATTTTAGGATTAAAAAAAAAAAAAAAAAATTTAAAAGGTAAATATTATATTAATTTTTTTTACCAACCTAAACCAACACCTTAACTATTTAATTAGAACATGGTGTTAACTGTATACATTAGAAAGATATAACAGTATAAAGGAATTATTAATATGAATTAATGCGACCTGTGTCATGTTGAGGCCAATGGTTTAATTGAGATAATAGAAACATCACTGTAGTTAGTCTTGTGTTGTATGTGTGTACATTATATATATATATTTATATATATATATATATATATATATGTATATATATTAACGTATGCATATATACTCACATTGGTCGCTACTATATATACTACTTCGCTCACACACACGCTCTAACTAACCGATGTATATGTACACTACTGTAAAATCCATTAGACTAATAGCTTAAATGCAATATATAAACTACTATACAGTATATACCTATACCTAAATATCTAACTAACTACTTGATTTAAATTAACTTCTTGTATGTATTAAGATACATATATATAATATGAAGTTTATCGTATGTTAGATACAAGTATATTGTTATTATTAATTATTATATATATAAAGGAAATAATATTAATAGTTTTTTTTTTTACAATAATTATTATCAGATATATTATGAAATTCTATATATATATATATATATATATATATATATATATATACACACGATATGTTTATACATTATTTGTTATTATTATCCTTTGTTATCCTTATACTGTATATAACGTGTTTCTCAGTTGTATTATCATATATAAAACAATTTTATTCTAGTCTTATGGTAATATATATTGTATTGTAAACTTTAATTAACTTTTTGCTATACGTATAGACAATATAGTTATTCTATGGTATAGATCAATGGTATTTATATTAGGTAAAACTTTATGTCATAATGGTTGTACATTTATATGATAATGTTACCATATCATCAAATAGATATTGTTGCATTTTAAAAAGAAATAAAAATATTGAAAAACACTTTAAGTATATTTTATGTATTTAACTTTAGTTTTATTTCTAAAGAATGCAAATACATTAATTGTTACAGTTGTATATCCTTCTTTACAGTATGTTGTAAAAATTAAATGTTTATGAACTTCAAAATTACAATAATACTCAATGTTACATAACTGCAAATAGTGCAAATTATACATTAAAAAAACGCTCCAAATAAGCCACACAGTTCTTGTGAAAAACATGAATATTTTTATGCAAGTTAAAAATGAAAGTAAAGTAAAATTATTAAAATAATAATATCTGAATAATTGATGAACAAATCCTTGAGACTAAATCAAAAGGTTGTGTAAATAAAACATTGTGCAGGAGAAGAAAATGTGGGTGAGAGAGAGAGAGAGAGAGAGAGAGAGAGAGAGAGAGAGAGAGAGAGAGAGAGAGAGAGAGAGAGAGAGAGAGAGAGTTAAGTTCTCAGAAAGCATTTAATAAAGTGGTAAATCTTATGTTTGTCAGTTTGAGCGCAATGTGATTGTGGTGACAAGTAAAGTGCGGTCTTGCTCGGGGGTTGAAAGCAAGCAAGCAGGCAAGCAGGCAGACAGACAAGCGGGCATGTCACATTGGTTCGTTTGACACTACGTTGACCAACATTCGTAATAAAGACAGAGAGAATATAAACACTTATAATATAGACAGAGAAATAAAATAAACAAGTTTAAGGTGTGTTTATATATACATACAGGTTATTTTCATCCCTTATATATTTTATGTAAAAAGGAAACTGAAAATTAATTCTGAATGTGTGAGAGAAGAGAAATTAAATGAGAATGTAACAGAGAGAAATTGGTAAGAGAGACAGAGAGTGAGAGAGATTTTCGAGGATATCAGTATCAAACCTTCCAAATAGTAAAAGCACGAAGAAGAGAGAGAGAGAGAGACGAGTCCATGCCGGCGAGCGATCCCAATTATGCAAATGTTCTTCTATCTCTTTTCCTTATACATACACCCCCCAAAAAACGACGAAGGCTATCTGGCCGCAACCACCGCACAGTCTGCCTCGTGTTAAACACTCCACCCCCCATCTCCTACTACCACCCCATTGCTACTATAGCTATACACCAAGAGAGTATATGCATAGTGTAATTCTCCGAGACTGTTATTGCCTTTCTCTTTAACCACATAAAAATGCTAATTAATCTCTTAGCAAAACAATGTTTTTACAAGAGATAGGCCCAAATTGTTACACAAAATTATTTGTAATACTGATAACACTACGTTTATATATATATATATATATATATATATATATATATATATATATATATATATATATATATATATATATATATATATATATATATATAAAGAATCGCATTTTGTTTCGCTTTTAAAAACTATTGTATAAAGTTTTAAAAAAAAACATCACAATAATGTTTATTAAAAAAATAACATTCGGATTTATATTAAATACTATAAAGTATTATGCGTTATTTCTTATATTTTTTGTTTGTTTTAATTAAAAAAAAAATCTTATCTTTATATAAATAGAATTTAAAATTTTATTATTTCAATTGTTACTAAAAACTTAAAATGAAATTAGCTGAGGTTTAATTTCCACCTAAAAATTTAAACTTTTAATAGAAAGTAAAATAATAGCAAATGAAAAGGAGTAATTACATCCTTAATTAAAAAAAAAAAAGTTTAAAAAATCATGCATATTAAATAAAGTGAACGCTAAAGTAACATTAGGAATCAAAATTATTAAAATATCACTATACACAAAAGCTTGTAAATTGTTAAAATTAAAAGATAATAAAATCCTGTATATAATATATCATGTCATAAAAACCAAGCCAATTTATTGGTATATAATAGATATTTTATTATTCCCTATATTATAGGGAAATTTCAATATATTAATTAGCACATTTGATTGACAGCCTTCAAAACTACAACAATAAAAATATAAATAAAACTATATTATTATAAAAAAACAACTTGTTTGCATGTTAAATCGTAAATTAACTATTAACATTATGTTAATCTATACCAAAAATATATAATGATAATAATAAAAAATATAAAAAAAAGGTCATGACTATATTATAAAATATGAATAAATATGCTTTTTTTATACACAACAATTTTAAATATTAATATTAAAAAGACTTATAGTGGTAATCTTAATTGTTTGAAAATGAGGTTTTTTATTTTATACGTATTACTATGTTGTAGAGTTTTTTTTTTCCGGAATGCCAGTATCATTCTCTTTACACACAAATGTATGAAAGTTTGCTAGCAGCATTTTATATACTACGATACAAAGCACGCGCCATAAAAAAAAAGAAGACAAAAATATATTGTAATATATAATAGTATAGAGAGTAAAAAATAAAAAAAATCATATAAAAATATCATTATTTTTACAACAATGAACAAGGTATGCAAGCCTTCTGCAAAGAATGTAAAAAAAAAAAAAAAAAAAAAAAAAGCTAAATGAAATTTTTTTACTTTATCATATTACAGAGAGAAAAAAAATGAATGTTGGTTGATTCATATCATGTTTATAGAAATTTTTTAGTGACGAATCTCTCTCGCTCTCTCTTCATCTCTCGTTATTTTGTAAATTATTTCACAACCCTATTACCTTTAACAAATCACAACTTCACACTGATTCCTCTCTCTCTCTCTCTCTCTCCCTCTCTCTTACTTTTTCTATACACAAAAGCGCATTACTTTTTTTTATGAAAGTCTATAGATATAAAATTTTGCATATATAATATTATGAAGACTAATTTTTTGTTTTGTTTAGTTGGTATTTTTTTCATGCTATTGTGAAAAATAATATGAAATTGCTTCATGGGACCTTGTTGGCTTATATGCCAAAGCTCTCTCTCTCTCTCTCTCTCTCTCTATACTTTTGTTATAGTTTATTATTATTCGAGTGAAAATGTCGAGTTATGAACACACATACATATACAAGAGAGAAAACTAGGGAGGTGGGAGTACAAAAAGAGAGCAAAAAAGGGGTTGAGAGCGAGGGAGAAAGATCTCATTTTCTGTATTATCATAGCTTTAACAATATTGCACATAACACAGAGTATGTATTATATATTATATTATTATAGACATAGCAAAATTTTGTACTCGTTCCAAAACTCAAATATATAATATTATATATATATAATAATGTATAGTCGAGTAAATTATAATTGTTTTCACTTACTATTATATATGTCTAATTCACTGATTTTAATCTAATTTATTATTCAAACAATTTCCTTATACATCTAGCAAAATTAATTGTTTAATTCAAAATTGAGTGATTTTATATTAACTCTCTCTCTCTCTCTCTCTTTCTTATTCTATGTAAATTATTATTTACCAAAATACAAACAATTTTAATTACATTCTATTATTTACAAAATTTTGTATAATTTATTCCAATTTTATGTTTTCCACTCAGTAATTTAGAATTTAATTAACATTAAGCATACATTAAATGCTTAATTTATTATTCACTTGTTTTTTTATTGTGAAAATACTATATATTTTTTAAAAATAAAAACGAAGTGACAGAAAAAATATTTCATTCGAAAACAATTTTCCAAACTTTTCTAATTTGATATAATTTCAATTCTTTTTCTTTCTAAAAAAAAAAAGAAAGAAAAAGAAAAAAAAAAGAAAAGAAAAGAAAAAAATTGTATTATTATTATGTAACGCTATATAAAAACAATTACCAATTTAAGTAATGTAAATAAAAAGTAATTTTAATTCTATTTATATAACAAATGAATTTTACGAAGAGAGAGAGAGAGAGAGAGAGAGAGAGAGGAAAAAATTAAATAATAAAAAAATTATACCCTTTAGGAGATGAGAAATATAGATTAAATAAATAACAAAAAAAATTAAATTAATACTTTATGGTATTCATGTGTGCAAACAGAGTGACCAGCCTGCTTTTTAATGAGGATCAAACACAAGCTAGAGTGGGCATTGAGAGGAGGGGGGAAGAGGGGTGGTCAGAGAGGAGAGGGGTGAGTGTGGCTTGTGGTGCTTTTTTTTTAGGAGAATACCAAAGTTAACCCGCGAGCATGATACAGAGTTAGAGAGAGAGAGAGAGAGAGAGAGAGAGAGAGAGAGAGAGAGAGAGAGAGAGAGAGAGAATCGAGTTCGCCTGAGTTGTTATCGCGTCCACACCGCGGGCTCACATAGCGTCAGCTGGTCAGTGCAACCTTGTGTACTTCCACTTAAAACTTTTCATGTCAATTAGATATATAAGGTAGTGCAAAATTTAATTACAAAAAGACTAAAAAGAAAAAAAAGAAAAATACACATATACAATATATTAATGTAATTTTTCAAACACCCTACAGTAAAATACTTTCAACAATAATAAATTGACGTTTTGATGTTTATTTTTATTCTTGACTGACTGCGTTTTATTAAACTAAATTTGAAAAAAAAGAAACTTCTGGCAGGTTGTTGCAAGTCTTTCTTCAAAAACAAAAGTTTACAAAATAATTATATTATTATTGCTATGCTATGTCAATTATATATATATATATATATATATATATATATATATATATACACACAATATGTATTATATATCTTCTTTTTATAAGATAACTAAATATAAATGGTATTTTTTATATCATGTAAATACAAAATAACAGTTAAAAATGATAAACGATTAAAGTATTAAACATTTATTTTTAATACTTTATAAGATATGGCAATGAAACATGCACAATTAGTTGCTATTAAAATTTAACAAACATATTAAAATATTTACATTTAAAGTAAATGTAGATATAAAACTTATTTTTTTATACATATAATTCAAATTATTAAATCATTTTTTTTTATGTAACTTAAATCACCTTTATAATCTAAATAACATGACAATATTTTATACATTCTATTAAAAAAAAAATTGAACTTTTATAGCACACAATATTTATTATCCTAGTAACGATATCATATCAATATTTTGTTTTATAACTTTGCACTATATTATTTATATGTATTATATTATTATTTAAATTATGAGTCATAAAAATATAATATGATATTTTCTTGGAATGAGCTTTATAAAAATGAAAAAAAAGTATCCTGAACTGTATGCTACCCGCACGACATATATACCCAACTGGTTGCATATGCATGCAGGGGCTTTTGACTCTACATTGCGTGTGCTATTATTATCGTCGTCTCTTCTTAGAAATTAAATAAATGAAAAAAAAACTACATAGGAAATATATGTAATCGTAATGTCAATTTCATTCAACTGTAGTTCAAAAAAAAAAAAAAAAAAAAAAAAAAAAGATGTATAAGTTCTTTCAATTTGTTTATAAATTTTAAACTTTTTCGAAATGTCATTCATAATATTTTTTTCAGTTTCTAAACAGTTTCTTTAAAAAAAAAAGTTATTTAATTATGTTATAATGATGTGATTCGTAGAAGTTATTAATTTAAAGTAATAGAAAACTTCCTGTAAGCAAACTTTATTTTTTCTTTCACTTATATTCAAAGAGTAAATAATGTCATGTGCTAACAAGTTTTTTTCTTCTTTTTTCACGCTGTAAAAGCAACTTTTATGGTTATTTATTAAACTTATTTCAAGTAATAGTAACTCTAAAGTGTTGCACGTAAAAGTTACGTGCGTCGATGCGCGTAAACGAATAAAAACGCATAGTTGGAAACAATGTATCAAATTGAGCGGTTCACGTGTAATTTTCAAAAACAATTTGAACGGCTCCATTTGTTTACATTGTTTCAAAGTTGTTTATCCGATAACTTTTACGTTAATTTGAACAATATTTAATGCTGAGTTCACAAATATATACTTACGATGGTCTACCTCCATTTATATGGTAGTTCTAAATCTAATTAAGTTTGATTATGTAACTGTGATATGACTTGAATGTATAACCCCAAGTTTTTTATTTTTTATTTTACCTATATTATACATTGTTTCTAACATTGAAGTAAACAGAAACAGACACTTTAGAAACACGAAATGTCAAGGCAAGACAGAAATAACATCTTCCCTATGTAAAATGTCTTCAAGTTAATATACATAATAGATTACGTTTAAGTTAAAGAAGAAATTTCATATCTACGTACATTTACTGAGAGAAATTGTTAATCTTACACTGAAGGATGATATATAAAAAGAGTTCAAAATCAGTTTGATGAATTTATTTCATTTTGATAAAATTGGCCTCTTGTGTGTTACTGGTTAGACTTGTCAAGTGCTTTTTTTTTCTGTGACATGAGAGAGAGAGAGAGAGAGAGAGAGAGAGAGAGAGAGAGAGAGAGAGAGGAAAAGAGTATGGGTACCAACTATACAAGCCACGAGATGGGACAAGTTTGGTTTTAAGAGAAGATATAGAAAGAGACTGGTTAACTTAGTAAGGACATCGCTTCTGTTCTAGACATTTTCCATTTAAGAGGCCCTGCCGATTCTGCCTGTAATTCAATTAACCCCCAACCGATATCTTTTTCCCCTTTCTTTTTCTTTATTTCTATCTTTTTTCCTTTTTACTTTTCTTTTCTTTTGAACTATTATATTAGAAAGAAAACCCAAAAGAAAATCTTTATTTAATAAATAAAAACAAATAACTATATAGCTAAATAAATATATATAACTGATTTCTTTATATATATATATATATATATATATATATATATATATATATATATATATATATATATATATATATATATATATATATATATATATATATATATATATCTTTAAATCAATATTAAAAGACTACGTCACATTTTAATAGCACTTAAAAAAGAAGTGCGTAATGTTTTTTTTTAAATAAATTTTTATTATTATATATATATATGAATAAAAAACATGAAAAAAGTTCATTTTTTTTTTGTAATGACGTCATACCTAAAATTTAATTTAGATTTAAATATATATAAAATGGAACAATTAGACATTGAATACCTCTTTGTGTGGATGTTTGCATGAATTGTTCATAAAGACGATGCAAAAAAAGAAAGAGAAAGAGAAAAAAAAAATGCTTACTATGAGAGTTATTTCATCTCTGCTTTTGCATGTCTGTCTGTCTGTCTGTCTAGCATCAGTCTGCTGAATGCAAGCAAGCAAGTCTAAAAGTACAGGTCACCGCAACTCATTTGCATTCACCGCTCTCACTTTAATAAAAAAAACTTTTTTTATATAGTGTATTTTCATCGAGGATTAAAATTGCACAGCAAGCGTAAAAAAAAAAAAAAAAAAAAAAAAAAAAACTACTTTTATATTAGAACTATACAATTTTACTATCGTAATTCTTTATTACATTTTTTTTACACTGCCTTTTAATATTGAACATGGCACTTATTTTTTATTTGAAGTACAAGAATCTAAAAGCTAATTTTTTTGTTGTTTTATTATTTTTTATATGCCAATATTTTGTACGTAGAAATATACTGTAAAAGGTAATAAAAATATATTAATATATGAAATTGTAATGCGTAATAATGATTTTTAATAAAAACAATTTATTATTTTTTCACGTTTAATGGGATATCAGTGATATCACATAAGAAAATTAATCACGAAAATTTGCAACTGAATTTGCTACTCACTAAATTTGCAAACAGTGAAAAAACAATTGTGGAAGTCGTATATATATAAATAAATATATTTATTTTGTATTATCCTGCAGTTCAGTTAAGTTAAAAATTAATAATAATTATATCATGATTTTTTTTTTTTTTTTTTTTTTTTTTTGATTGAGTTATTTTTAAATTTTACCAGGCTTTGTCTTTTAGTGTACAAAAGTAATAGCAAACTCACGCCACGTATTTATTACTTTGAACATACCTCAGATTGTATCTTACATTTTTATGTTCGTCATTTCATTAAATGACAGCGAGAGAGAGAGAGAGAGAGAGAGAGAGAGAGAGAGAGAGAGAGAGAGAGAGAGAGAGAGAGAGAGAGAGAGAGAGAGAGAAAATCAGTCAATCAGCACTTTATTCCGTCCCCTGTTTTTTTTACACTTTCTTTTTTACGATAAAAAAAAAGTACATTAACAACGCAACGAAAATTTAGCAACAAAATGAAACTTTTACTTTTATCATTTTTATCAAATACTTTTTTTTATATTATATTATGATAATATTTTAAAAATTTAATGATTTATAATATAATATAAAAAAAATTCTAATATTTTACACTCTTATCTATTATAAAAAAACAATTTCATACATTTTTTTTTAAAAAAAGTATCATAAAATAAAATCAAGATATAAAAATAAAAATTGCATTAAAGTACATGCTATAAAGAAATAAAAAAATTTTAAGTGAAAGTAATAAAATTTTTAAATAATTATACATAAGAAAAAATTGATTAAATGACATTTTTTTTTCAACCCTTTGTCTCATTTTCTCCAGCCCTCTCTTTTAATATTAAACAAGCTTTTAAAAAATTAATTTTATGTAGTTCTTTTAAGTGAAAAAATAAAGTCGTAAAAATATAGGAAAAAAAATCATTTTTACAGTAAGTAAATATTTTAGAGCAAAATTGGGTTATCTATAGGTTCATTTATTTCAGACTATTGAACTTCTATATTTGCGGGATTTAAAGATACTATGAGGTTTACATAATATGACGAGACAAATGTATTGTGGTGTAACAAATTTATATAATGTGACATTACTGTCTATTAAAAGAAAAAAAAATTAAAAAAAAAAAAAAAAGCACAAATTTAACATACTGCATGATGTTAAAATAAATTAGAAACATTAATCTTCTATATTTTCAGTCAATAAATTTTGGTCAAGAACTTTATAGAGATATAAACAAATCTTAAACATTCTTAACCAACACTCAAAAACCCACAACTTTACTGTTAAGTGCAGAGAAAATATTGATCTTAGGAACTGCATAACTTTTCTTAAACTTATAAACTAAGTTACATCCTAAAGCTCGACACTTTCAAGCAGGTTTTTTTTCTCTTGAAGTATTCTTTATATATAAAATAAGAAGTTTTTCTAGACAGAAAATAAATATATTTTTGTTCCCAATATATTTACCATGATATAAAAGATGTTATTTGTGATTTGAAAAGTATTTTTGAGAGAGAGAGAGAGAGAAAGTTTGATATTTTTTATATGTCCTTTCACAATGACAAGATAAAGATAAAGGGATACGGAAGTCATTGGTTCCATGTTAGTTCAACACTCTACTGGCCATTTCTTCATGACAACAAAGAGCCGCGAGCTGCGTGTGAAGGAGAAGAAAATCTCTAGCAACAATAGAAAGAAAAAAAATATATATAAAGGATAAGGTAAGAGAAACCTAATATAGTATAGTATCAGCTCACTCGTTTTTCAAAATATAATATATATATATTTATACATTTAGTATCACAAGAATCAATATTATATCTTAAATACAATAAAAATAAACCTTATTAGTTTGTAAGCATAAAAACTTTAGTTATACCCAATATATAGTTTTACTAACTCTTTTTTGCCAGAAAGAAAAAAAAGAGGGAGAGAGAGAGAGAGAGAGAGAGAGAGAGAGAGAGAGAGAAGTGTAAGAAAGAAAGATTGATATAAACCCCTTATAGCTAAAGGTAGTAGTAGTGTTAGCAACAGCACTTGAAGTGGGAGAGTGTGAGAGAGAAAGAGAGGAAAAAAGCCAAAAAAGGAGGGCTAAAGTAGAGAGAAAGTCATGGAGGTGATAGAAGAAAAAAAAAGGATAAAAAGTTTGTACCAAAAAAAAAAAAAAAAAAGAGCGAGAGCGAGAGAGAGAGAAAGAGAAAGAAAGATAAAAAAAATATATAAAAGAAATGAAGGTAAGAAAAGGTGAAAAAAAAAGAGAAAAAACTACAATTTTGTGTAAGTGTAGTGAAAAATAAAGTTGTGTGGAACCTTATCAAATGTTAACAAAATGATTTTACACAAACTTGTGACGTTTATGTCTACTCATTTATATATATAGTGAAACGACAGAGAGAAAGAGAAAGAAAGAGAGAAAGAGAGAGAAATCTACCATGTGCATAAATAAGAGCATTATCGATAAAAAGTACTTTCTACCAAAAGTCGCATACATAGCATCAAATTCTATGCACTTTTTTTTTCTTTCTCTCTCCCTCCTTCTTCCTTACTTTTATCGATATTATATCCATTATTGAATAGAAAAACCATTGAACAAAAAATCCAATTGATATCAAAAACTATACAAAAATTCTTTTTATAAGATTTCTAGATTCTATCATACTTTGCAGAAGAAAAAAAAAAGTTGATTTAAAACCATAAAACTACATAAAGCTGTATTTTAAATAAAAACAAAGGTTACTGTAAATATATAACATAGACAGTTATATATATATAAAATAAGAAAAAATTTTAAGCTTAAAAAGAAAAAAAATGTCTACGATGTACGAGTAATTCCTAAGAAAAATTCATGCTAATTCATAAAAATGTTATGTTTAATGTTAAAAAATTAAAATGTAAAAATTTTATGTAACTTTTTTTTTGTGTGCTTTTTTAATACAAATAAAGAAAAAAAACACATTTATAATTTTCTATGTCTGCAAAAAATGTACAAAGAATATGAAAGAACGAAATAGAAGAAAAAAAATTGCATTTATGTTACGCGAAAGACTAACTAAGCATTACTTTTGCCTTAATTATATATATATATAAAAGTCTGGTAAAGAAAAAAAAAAAATAAATATGAAGGAGACGTTTTTGTAAGTTAAAACTGTGCATATTTCTTGCACATGTACCACTGTAAAAATTGTGTTATATAATATTATAAGTATCATTAATATCAATTAAAATTAATTAATTTTAACACTATTTAAATGTTGAAAAACTAAATACTTAATATATATTTATATTATATAAAATAAAAAGTTAATTTCATTTAAATTTTTCAAACTTTATACATTTTTCTTTTTCTGTAGAATTGAAAGCTGTCATAAAAATCTAATTATATCTGTTTATTGTTCCGCCCAAATAATTGGGCTTGCATGTTACGTTTTATCCCCTTGCACTTTTCCCTAGAAGTGCAATTTTAGTTAAAAAGCAGTAAGCGACTCTATATAGAGAGAGTGGTGAAGAAGGAGGGAGAGAATACGAGGGCAATTTTCACTCACATACAAACACAATTATCTAACTCTAGATTAATCTAATTTCAACACACTCTGTGTGTATTAAATGATATATATGCATTGCATGTAGCCAACACTAATTCACTTTTCTTGATTTTATATTATATAACTAAACTTCTAAATATGTATATGTGTTGTATGTACTCTCTCTCTCTCTCTCTCTCTCTCTCTCTCTCTCTCTCTCTCTGTTCTTTTCTCTTTAATGTACCTAATATATCATGCTAATTTAAGTTATACAGAATATTATGAAAACTGCTTTTACACTATTCCATATATACATAACAAAATTATATTATAAATTATTAAACATGCATTTATATATTATAACATACTAATTTTACAATGAAAATGGTTTTTACTATTAAAAACTAGTATTAAAATAATAATAATGTTTAAAAAAAATGGATACTAAAAAGTTTAGAAAACGATTTAAAAGCAGTAAAATATTAAACTTTATACGAGGGATTTAAAATAGATATAAATAAATATATCTAGTCATCATCATCTCTCTCTCTTTCTGCAAAAAAAACAACATAGAACGAAAGAAAGACAGTAAAAGGAAAACAATTCATGAATAAAATATGATTATACAATTGAGTGATGTGTTTTTTTAGAATATATAAAGGGGAGATATCGTAACATATATATATATATATATAATATATATAGAAAACCAGACAAAATGAAATGAAAAGAGAGAAAATAGGGGTGCGTGTAAAATTTACTATGAATTCGCATCCTCTCACGCAATGCCTCTCTCTCTCTCTCTCTCTGATTGTTATTATTATGTAGCAAGTGAACATACGAGTGTCCAGTATATAAAATACAGTAAAAAGGGGAAGTACCAGGCAGACACATTCATCACAACTAAAGAGACGTTAATAGCGATCGTGACTGCCAAATCACCAAGAGAAATTTCCGCGAAATGCCTCTCACAACACATATTATCCAATAATATATCGACTTTATTTATTATTATTTTTTTTATATTATCTTTTTAAGGATACAAATACATATATATTTTTTTATTATTATGTATGTTTCTATATATATTTTAAATTACACTATTTTATGTTTGTTATTTTCGAGTATACAACTAATAAAAAAAAATCTATAATACTGTGTTAGACCTCTCTCTCTCTCTCTCTCTCTCTCTTTATTTTTTTAAGTAAAAATACATAAATAAAATAATTGTCATAATGTCATTAAATTTTTGTGGTTCTGTGGTTATAATAAATATTTAAAAACATAAAAATTATCAACAGATTTTTATTAAAAAAAAAAAAAGCATCTATATTTATATCATAAAAGCACACTCTTTTTTATCATTACTTTATTTTTTTATAAACAGGGAAAAAATACATAATATTTTTCAACTCTGCCTCTCGTTATTAATTATGAAAATACTGTTTCATATGTTTTATATATTATATTAATTTTTGATATAAATTTAATGTACTCATATATTATATCAAAAATAAACAGAAAAAAAAATTCTACATTTTTTTTTAGTAAATGTGATAGCATTATTTCTGACGCAAAAGTTTATTGAATTTTGTTTTAAAAGGAAGTTACCTTACTTTGTGTGTATGTGAGAAGAGAGTAGAACCCTTGCTCTTAGAGAGAGAGAGAAAGAGAGAGAGAGAGAGAGAGAGAGAGAGAGAGAGAGAGAGAGAGATTCGTTCTTTCGTCTTCCGGGGGTGAAATATTACTTCCTCTTACTTTGATAGTGCAAAACAGAGAGAGAGAGAGAGAGAGAGAGAGAGAGAGAGAGAGAGAGAGAGAGAGAGAGAGAGAGAGAATAGAAGTAAGATAATATCGATTTCATACATACGCAAAGTTGTAATCGATATCAAAAAAGTTTTCTGCTTGGTATATATTATACATAAATATACAATCACCTCTCATTCTCCCCCCCCCCCTACCTTCCCTCCCCATTAACCTTCGATTACACTTGGTATATACATTGAGATAACGTTACAAACAACATCATGTATATGTAATGTATACTTAATTATATACTTTAACTAATACAACTTTTTACACTATACTATATAAATACATTATTATATATGTAATATGTTTCATATAATATTAGAGGATGTTCTACATCATTTAACTTATCACTTTAGTCAACTTTATGTCAAATAATAAACACGTAAGTGTGTAGAAAATATTTATAGATTTTTAATTTGTAATACAATCATTATATATAAAACAAATGCGATATCGTGTGTTGTAGTGTGATGCTTAAATTATTTGTTCTTTTGAAAAATTTAAATGTTATTTACTATAGTTTGTTTAGTAATTAATTTATGAGTTATAATCTTCATATATCTATGTTATTTACTGTAAAATTTATAATGAAAATGAGTTCTATATCACGCAACAGAATAAACACAACAACAACGTGTGATGTAATAGAAATGAATGAGATAAGTTAGATTGGTGAATCGTACCGAGATAGCACTAACTTTATACGTGGGCCACTATATGTATATACCCATTGACTAGTCGGAGATATTAAAGGAATATACCAGAGAAAAACATAAGCATTTATATATCACAAAACACTTAATGGGACTTACATAAATAACTTTAATTTGTCTCGTAGCTCAGTAGCAGTGATCAGAAATTTCGATTTATGCAACCCACACAACATTTTCATACTAATTTTTGCATGTTTCTGACGTCATAAACATGAATTTTCACGCAAATTGCATACTTTAAAGTTTTTTCACGCTCTCTCGTGGGGCTACATTAACATTCTGGTAAAAACTGTCATCAGTTTTGAAGATCCCATTTCGTGTTTATTCATTCAAAAGCACATGTTGTTTTATGTGGTCTATGGCTTTAAATTCAATACTTTACAGTATTTTCACGCTCTCTAGTGGGACTACATTAACATTCTAATAAAAATTGTCAACAGCTTTGAAGATCGCATTTCGTGTTTATTCATTAAAAAGCACATATTGTTTTATGTGGTCTATGGCTTTAATAGATCTGTCACATTTCTCCTATTGTTTTACCTGTGACACACTGGCATACGCACGGATATATCAAAGTATTTGAAAATAAAATTTCCAGAGATTAACGATTATAATGTCACTAATCGTTGAAACTACTCGTATAACGAAAAAAAAAACTGTCACCAAAAACGTTAGGACTTGATTAAAAAAAATCACTTTGTAGCTGCCAGCTTTGATGTTTATTTTACAAGTGTAAGAACACTTATAATAACTCCTATATCGTTATATTGTAAATGCTTAAGTGATATAATAAACGTTAATTCTAAAATACTTAAAATATTGTAAATATATGCACAAGGTTTTCAGCGATATAAATTTTTCTATCATTAAAGTGTAAGATATTTAAGATATAAATAAACACACAAACTTTTAAGCTCCATAATCAAGTCACAAATTTACTATATTATAATATCAAGTGCATTAAAAGTAGGAAAACAATTTTAGTTCATTAGAGAAAGTTGGTCATTTTGAGAACCCTTATTAATACAAAATTAAAGTAAAGTATCCTCCTAGCTCTTCTCTTTATGTATATTATATAATATCTTTTCCTCCCCTATATTATTTTGTAAACTCTATATTGAAATCTATTGTATAATATACGTAAGTTTGAAGTTAATTATTATGTTAATAACATCAATAAATAAAGAGGAACACAAAATAGTCTTTTTTATTATACATACACACAAGTTTTAATAGTTTCCTCTTAAACTACTTTTATTATAACATAGTAAAATGACCCTATATTATATGAACTTTTTTTTTAAGTATAATATATAATATAATAGTAAATGGTCAAATTTTCGGTCGTTTAAGTAAGCATATTTGAGAGGTACATAAAAGAAACTTGATAAATGACTGTTTTACAAGATGTTATACTGAGGCAATAATAACCAAAAATACATTTCAAGTAAAACTATACATTCTCAGAAAGAAAGAAAGAAAAAAAGTAATATAATGGTCTAGTGGGGAATAAAAAAAAAAAAAAAAAAAAAAAAAAAAGCTGGAAAAGAAGGAAAGATGAAATTGCTGTATGGTGTTCGTTTGTACGTGATACTATTATACTTGTGAGTGAAAATTTGTATTTTTATATGACTAAATCCATTTAAATTTAACTTCTTTTTTCTTCTTATTCTCTATTATTATATAATCATAAAATATAATTATCTTATAATCAAAAATTATATCATTATAAAATATATTTTTCTTTGATAAAAACCTATTAATTTAATTTATAAATGCAATGCTTATAGTATATTTTATATGAGTTCAAAAAAAGTTATGAAAATTAGCTATAAAATTCCAAACGTTAATAATATTATTAAGATAATCATCATGAATTTGTAATGAAATCTTTTTATTACAAATTTATTTTATATATAGAGAAAAATAAAATTTAGATATTTTTAGGTGTATTTTTAACTATGTTAAAAACCAAATGTGGTTACTAAAAAAAAAAAAAAAAAAAAAAAAAAACATAAAAATGTTTTAGTGTGCGTGTATTAGTGGTCTCAGTTGTTACTTTTTTTTCTTCTTCTTCTAGTATTTAAAGTATAGCATAGCTACGTTGATCCCAATGCGCAAGCTAGAGAGAGCAGGAGAGAGGGAATGAGAGAGGGAACTGCAATGTTGAATAATTAATTATTACCCAGCAAAATAGTAGCAAAATGTTATGCGTATATCCAACAAAACTTTACAAACTTTTAACATATAATTCTAACTGCGTCACTTTCATCATGTTGTTGTTTTAAAGACTTTTAATTATATACAAATATATAATTTTACATAATATACAACATGTATATATATGTAAAATGTCATGTATATTATAACATACATATTATATATATTATATATATTATATAACAAATATTGATATAACATTAAAGCAGAATATTAATATACGTGAGTATTAAAATCATTTTAGAAATAACTCGTACAGTATTTGTAAAACAAATTTTACGTATGGTTTCAATCTCGCAAACTTTGTAATTATTTGACTTTAATTTGTAAATCTGTTAATACATACACATAACAAATAAATCAATAATAAATAAATGAATAAATAAATAAATAAATAAATAAATAAATAAATAAATAAATAAATAAATAAATAAATAAAATCAACGTATTTCAAAATAATAGCTTATTATACACATACTAATCAAATTTTATACCGCACATGCAGTGAAAATTTATATGATGAAAAAAAGATTGAAAAATAAATATAACAATTTTTCGTATTTACCAGAACTGAAAAGAAGCTCCACTAAATCATAGGTTAAACCAAAAGTAGACACATTTTCAGTCAGTGAAATAAAATATATAGAAATATAGAAATGTTAGGGTATGGGGTTCCAAATGGAAAAGCCATGTAATACTTGCTTTCACAGCATACTTTCTCTACGCAATACTACCATAAAAAAAGGTCATATACATTATTTTTATACAGTCATAACGAATTGTATATATCTATTAAAATAGTTTTTTTTCTTTTTTCGTTTAAGATGTGGCCTTAAAAGTGGATTTCATAAAAAAAAAAAAAAAAAAAAAAAAAAAAAAATCTTTAGAAGTGATATAGTAAAATATTATCTAACATTTCAGTGGCCATCTGAATTATATATATTTGAGGAAGAACCTTAAGCCAATAGTTGTATTAAGAAAATAAAATGTCCCATACGTAAATCATTGCACTTAATCATTGTATTTAATAGTCTGTTTACTCAAAGCAACATGTTCATTGAACCATCAATTTGATTGAATGAAAATCTAGTAATTTTAACTTGGAAATTTCATGCAATTAAATTTATTTTGTATACTATGTTAATATTGCATTAATTTTGCATTATAATATTGCTCTGTGTGTAAGAGACTTAAGAACTGAAGTTACATCTAAAGTAACGCATCGTGATTTTGTATTAGTCGAATATCGTGTAACGTAATTTATTATTTGTTATAATAATTAAGTTAAAACGTATTTAACTTCAAGATTTTTAGAATTTATTAGCGATTTTGATCACTTTTTAAGTTTAAAAATTTTAGGATAATGGTTTTAACAGGTAAAGTAATATTCAAACCATGCAATACATTTGATTACATGAATATCAGGATTGCATGAAATCAAAAACATTACACCGTTTGAATATCTTGTCTATATAATCATCTGAAAGTTTCTTAAAATCAGCTCCTTTAAATAAATTTTTTAACTTTCTTATAATTTAAATATTTACTATATTATATTTAAAACTTATGATTTATCTTTTCAAGACCTGTTCACATGATGTAATATCATCAGTATGCTATAAACGTGATTGTACTTGACTCATGCTATATTTGTTTATAAATATATTGTAGCATTGTAGGTATATTATATAGTCAAGGCTTGTTAACCTTTATGTTCATAATAATTGCCTGCAGGTCAATAAAATATGTTATTTATTATTGCATGCAACTTCTATTAATGCAATCAAATTCATTGCACAAATCAATAATAATAGCTCTGTTTGACAGACAAATATAAAAATAATGCAAACAGATATAATATGAAATAATAATTATGATTAATAAAAGAGCAACTGTTTTGAGGCTGAATTTAAGCGATTTCGCTTCCTTTTTGACATACTGCGCATGCGTAGTACGTAGAAACGGAAGTGGATGTTACTGAAATTGCTTAAAGTTAGCCTCAAAAAAATTATTCCAGTATTAAAGTCTATATATATATATATATATATATATACACATATGTAAGACAAAATTTCATTTTATCAAGACTGCATAGTAGAATTTTATACTGTACTGTACAGGTGTACTATACCTTTTATAATTACGTGGAAAAGTTTATAACGATGATGACAGTATATATGTATACATACATATAGTGAACATGGTAACACCACACAAGTGCATATGACATTATAACATTGAATATAGAAATAAGAGTATAACCACAAAAACCTGCAATTATTTTACATATAAACTTTTCACACTTATATAAAATTACTACTATATATATATTTATATATACTTAAATATCTTATACACATCATTATTATATTGTGTTTTAATTAAATTTTGTATATTAATTAATTATAATGAACATATAGGTTAAATTATACTCTATAGACAATAAAGTAGCGCAAGGGTTTGTTATGAAGAGTAAAGCTTTTTTTTCTCTCTCGTTTTTTTTTTTTTTTTTTTTTTTTTTTTTCATAAAGTAGCATAAAAAGTATCCTGGGACTTATTTATAATTTTTCTCATAACTAACAGTAACGTAAAACATAAGTCTCTTCTATGTATTGTTAAAATTTAGCTACATATATGTGTGTTAAAATAAACAATATTTTAAATTAAATTTTATTTCTATAGCTTAAAGCCATAGACGACATAAAACAACATGTGACTTTTAATGAATAAACACGAAATGGAAATGGGATCTTCAAAACTGATGACAATTTTTATCAGAATGCCCCACGAGAGACCGTGAAAATACTGTTCAGTATGCAATTTGCGTGACTATTTATGTTTTTTACGTCAAAAACATGCAAAAAATTAGTAAAAAACGTTGTGCGGGTTGCATAAATCGAAATTTTCTGATCACTGCTACGGAGCTATAGTTGTGTTTTGAGACAAACTAAAGTTATTTATGTAGGTCCCATCAAGTGTTTTGTGATATAAATGCTACTGTTTTCTTCTGGTCTATTCCTTTAAATGTTTCATTTTCCTTATTGTATAGCCTTGGGTTATATACGTATATATATATCTATTTTTAATTTTATTCAAACGGTAATTATCGGGTACCCAGTATAATAGATTTAATAAACGCAAACCTTCAACCTTGTAAAATAAACCTAAACTGTAAGTTAAAAATATTAGGTCCTTAGTCCTAATGGAAATATACATTTTCTTCTTTTGAATAAATTTATACATCTATAAGAAGCAAATAACAAAATCAAGTTTTTAATAAATAAAAGAAAAAAAAATTGTTATGAAAAGCAGAAAAAAAAAAGTCTTTTAATATAAAAGCAAAGTTAACTAAAACTTAAAGTTTTTAAAATTATTGCAATTATTTTTTCTTATCCATCATGATAATATATATATTATATATAATATATATATAATATATATAAAAAATATATTTTTCGTATTGACGGAAAAAATATCAACTTTTTTTCTTGTATTTTATAAAGTTTGAATAAAACTTTTCTGTTATAAAAGAAAAAAAAATATTATATTTTATTTAGATTAATAATTAGATAAACAATATATTTTTTTGAATAATTTATGTTGAATATTGTAAAAAAACGTGAAAAACTAGCATACAATGGAAAATTATTCTAACATTAGCATGACAGTATAAACCAACACAGCACAAGCACATTGATTTACATCAAGCAATGGTATAATACATCTACATTTTATGCAGAATTTGAGAGAGAGAGAGAGAGAGAGAGAGAGAGAGAGAGAGAGAGAGAGGATAACATATAAAAGAAACTACCTCCACAATTACAGTATTACTATAGTAATTCACTATTAATAGCCCATTTAATACAAACTAGTACAATAAAAGTAGAAAATTATATAATATAACTACATAGCATAATATATACATAACATACATTTCTTTCTCAAAAAAATATACTTAAAAATTTCATTATTTTATAAAGGATATAATAATAATAATACATTATACTTAAAGAAGTTCGCGTAGAAAAGTTTTAACCCATTATATGAATATAATAGTAAGTAATTAAATTTATATTCATAAATTATTAAATTAAACTTGAAATAATCAGATTTAAATATTAAATATTTTTTACTTATATATATATAAAAAGAACAGAAAAAAAGTCATATTTAATACAGTGTTGACTATTAAAGATAAAGAAGAGAGAGAAAAAAAAATAGACGTCGTTTTCACACAGAAATAATATTAATAAACAACATTTTTCTCCCCTCTATTCTGAATATTGTATATTTTTAATGTAAAAAAGTGTAAAATGCAATATTAAAAGTTTGCATTGCATCGTTATGTAAATTTAAATATTGCAGTAACATAATTTTTACTCTACTGTATATAATAAGTTAAAAAAAAAAACATTTAAAAATTTCAGTAAAAAGCATTAGCAAACCCTATAAAGATACCTTGAATAATAATTTTTATAAAATAAAATACAAAACTTATTTTTCATATTATCTTCTCTTTTTTTAATAATATAGATAACTTTTTTCTGTATTATAAAAATTAAATTAATAAATAAAATAATGTCGCAAATTTTATTTCGCTAAATAAGTACTATTAACATTTAAAAATTACGGTAGACCTTTTTTTTTTTTTTTGATGGCAGTATAGTTTTTATTTTTATTGGTGTTTCACCCTCATTTTTGGTAGAGTATGTGTGTACTTAGTGATGGTTGTGGCTAACGCTGCTCTGGGGATGTTACAAACGTGAGCTGAAAGCACGATCACTATAGCACTGCTGACTGGGGGATGATCAGAGAGCGAGAGAGAGAAAACGAGGATTATTCCTAACACCTTTCTCTCTCTCTCTCTCTTTACTAATGTGAATACCAAATGCTATACTGATTTTTTTTTCCATATAGGTAAAAAAAACATACCCTTTGAAACAAAAAGACACTTCACTCCTATTTTTAAGGGTGGATTTTTAAATAAAAAATCTTTCTCTTTCCACACACACACACAAAATGAAGGATTAATATTTTCTTTCTAATTTCTGACTTGAATTCGTAATTAAAAACCGATATTTATTATACTAAATTTTTGCTAATTTCAAAACTACAATTATTCCTATAAAATGTAAAAGAGTGTAATTAAAATTTTAGTAAAAAGTCAAAATTTAAAAATATGTAAATTAGTACGATTTTAAGTTTTATCTTTAGGAATCTCTTTGACACGATTCTATTTTACGAAACTCATACATCCACACTGGCCAAAACAAGGTCATTTTCGCCAAAAGCTGTATCCGCGGTGCTAAACCAATCAGAGCGCGTGTTATAAACCTACTAGCCAATCACAGTTGACTTTACATCTACACTGTATCCGCTCGAAGTAGTTTTGGGAAAAATGTACTATAAATGATGATATTTCAAATAAAGATCAATATATTGTATTTAAACAATAAATAAATAAAAATACACATGTTAAAAATATTATCAATGTTGATATACACAATGAGAGAAAAATATATTTAACTCTTATATATATAACAATATGATAATATGTTAAGTTAAATAAATCCAAATTAAACAACGAAGTTTATATATAATTTCTATATATATATATATATACATGCTATTTAATCAAACAGGCGTAACACTTGATAACATACGTAATCCTTTACAAATTCACCTTGTACGTATAACTTTGTAATATATATATTGAACACATAATAATATACTGTACATATATACGTTTCTATGTATTTATATACGTTTGATATGTATATAGCTTTCTGTATGTATGTATGTATGTATATCCATTTTATATAGAAATATATTTGTATATGTATGTACATTTTGAAAAGCTGGGTATATAACAAGATCTTGTGTACTCTCTCTCTCTCTCTCTCTCTCTCTCTCTCTCTCTGTGTTTAGTTTTTTTTTTTTTTTTTTTTTTTGTTACACTAAACCACTAAAAAAAAGATGAAAAAAAAACACTAGATTTTCCATAGCAGGCACGTACATTACGTACTGTACTAGAATATATGTTTTGCTATAAAAATCATGCGTAAGAATTCACGAGTACACAGAGTTTGTAATATTATAAATCATCCAAATATGAAATATAAACGTTGTGAAGTATTAAAATTACAATATACAACCAACTTTTTTTTATACGTCTCACTGCGATCTATTTTATCATACTCTATTATTTTGAATAAAGATATATTTACTATATTATGTATATATTACTAATAAGTAATAATCTCTCTTAGCAATATGACAATAATATACATGACTTAATTAAAGAAGGCAATACAAGAAAAAATTATTGGAATTTTACAAGTCAATAATATTAAGTCATATCTTTCACATTTTTCTCTACAAAAAAAAAAAAAGTGATTTTTCCCCTTATATTGATACAAAAACTCCCACGTAATTTTTTTAAAATACATAATATGTAATACCAAAATAACGTTTAAGACGTATAAGACAAATTATGTAAAAAAAAAATTATTCGTTGTATTGATATTTTTGTATATTGCATTTCTTTTTGAACTTATTTCATATATTACAAGATTTTAGGTTACAATTTATCATTTTTATATGATAGAGAGAGAGAGGGGGGGGGGGGGGGGGGGATATTTGGAGACAGAAAAAACTTCATCTTTAAACCTATAATCCAGTAAAATCCTCTCTCTCTCTCTCTCTCTCACACTCACACACACACACACACACACACACACACACACACACACACACACACACACACACACACACACACACACACACACACAACACAACACACACACTCATGCTCACCGTGCTCACTTGGCAAATATAATTTTCGCAAACCCACCACACACACACATAGATATATACTACGCCATTATTCTACATATAAATGTACCGTAACCTAGCAACCACAGCACAGTAAAATAATCACATGAATGTATGTGTATATATACAAATAAGAGTAACAATATCATGCACGTGATTCGAACCACACTCGTCGAATTTAAAATACTTGAAGAGAATATCATTTTTTTTTTTTTTTTTTTGTACATTGTTAAATCTAGATCACGTCTTCAAAAATTTTCTTTCCACTTTTGTTTTTTACGAGAAAGAGAAACAGAGAGAGAGAGAGAGAGAGAGAGAGAGAGAGAGAGAGAGAGAGAGAGAGAGAGAGAGAGAGAGAGAGAGAGAGAGAGAGAGAGAGAGAGAGAAGAACTTCAATTTTCATACCATAATCATACCAAAGAATATTATATAAACGCACAAATTTTGCATAAAAGTTTTACAGAAAAAAAAATTATCACACTCCGTTTTTATATTTTACAAGTTGTAATGTTGTAATAAAAAATTAAAGTTATCATTAAAAAAAATGAAAGAAAGAAAGGATAAAAAAAAAAGTGTATAATATTATTTGTTTTAACTGCTAATTATGTAATTAACAAAAGAGGCGAAAAAGTTTTTCTTAAAACAAAAGATTGTAAAAGCTATACAAAAAGGTATAAGTATGGAAGTATTAAGTATATGGCTATAGCCGGAAAAAAAAGTAGCAAGACAGTAATTTCTCTGTCTCTCTGTCTCTGTCTCTCTCTCTCTCTCTACAACAAAGTCACTTTAAAATAAAGTAAAAATCCCATGAGAGAGATAGAGTACTGGGAGAGAGAGAGAGAGAGAGAGAGAGAGAGAGAGAGAGAGAGAGAGAGAGAGAGAGAGAGAGAGAGAGAGAGAGAGAGAGAGAGAGAGAGAGAGAGAGCAAGTTTGGTGCTTACTTCAGACTTTATTAATCTTTCATTTTAACCCTCTCATTTTTTTTTCTTTTTTGTCTCTCCATTTTTAAGATCTTAATATTTTTTTAATACTGCCTTCCATTAACGTTTTGTGTGCTTGTGCGTGTATATGTGTGCGACAAATTCTATAAGGAATATCATCAAACGTTTACATTCCAGAACATGTATAGTATGTATGTAACTTTATAATTTTTCATTATATTTATGAATATTTTCTTAACTATATATACATATAATATTTAACTTTATTTTATATTATACGGTATATGATTTAATATAAAATTTTTAATAACTTTTCTGAAGCTTTCATATAATTTTATCTCTAAAAATTAGGCTTTGTACATTTTTTTTCGTGATGTAAAAGAGAGAATAAAGTTTTAAGCAAGAAAATTTTAATTATTTTTATGTGCTTTTATTACATTTTTTTTCTTTCTTTTTCTCTCTTTTTCTTTACTTTTTCAACAGATGATTGCAAATGTTAGAAGTTTTTGCATGAACAATGGAAGCTAAGACGGAGAAAATGAAATTAAATTACAAAAGAAAATAATCTTAAAGTTATAGTAATGAATTCAGCGTGTTTTAAAACACTGAAAACATTTTGCTGTTTGCCAATATTTTTTTTTAATTGTTAAATCATTTAAAAGCACGTCAACAATTAGTTCATGTAGGTATACTTTATTACAGCATTTTGTTTTTAATTTATAAATTTAGGAACTTTCAACTGGTAAAAACAAAAACATTACAGAAATGCTATTTATATAATTTAATGAGATAAATATATTGATTTTTTTTTTTTTTACATTTTATTGAATTTGAAATATTTTGACGTACTGGCGCTGTTGAAATGACGTATGACAAAAAAGGTAAAGAAATAAAAAATAAAAAAAGAATGGAAATCGATAAATGATGAATGACTCACATTTTGCCTATATAAATCTCACACGAACAACAAAGAGCACATTGTGGCGGGGGTGAGGTGACGGGTTGGAGGAAAGGGGGTGGGTGAGAGGAGGAGTAAGTTGTGATGACCAGTAGGTTTGACATACAGATGGATTAGAAGCAAAGCAAACTAAAACTTATTTGTCATTCAAATAAAAAAAAAATCCAACGTCAATATTTTAATCACAACTCAATATGAGCAAGAGAGAAAAAAAAAACTAATATCCATTGAAATCAAATTCATTTTCATTCACTATGTTTATCAACTTTTCACATATATATATATTTTTTTCATTGAGTAAATTTTATTAATGTTAGTTATCTTTGCATCGTAAAACTATATTATACTTTTATACTTACAAAAATTAAAATTCATAAATATGTATATATAAATACATTTGAAAATATATTGTGCTAAAAATACTTTATACAAACATAATAATAAATATTAATTATTTATATTTTACTGCATTTGACAGTTATATATTACTATATTTAATTTTTACACATCACTTGTTATATCTTTGATTTTATAATATGACGTATATATAATTATATAAATGACTAAAAAAAAAAATTATAATTATATAATTTATGTATAAAATTTAATTTTAATGAATTATGTTCTATACACACACACATAGAGAGAGAGAGAGAGAGAGAGAGAGAGAGAGAGAGAGAGAGAGAGAGAGAGAGAGAGAGAGAGAGAGAGAGAGTAAAGTTTGTTTAAGTTACATTAATTATTTTATATAAAGTACGTTAATGTTTGTCATTATATGTTTATTCAAGTGAATCTGTTACGTGTATGAGAGAACGAGTAAAAACAAGTATAGAAAACATATACTTATCAAACGAGACGAACACAAAATTAATATGGTACATACATACACACCCCCACACACAATATACAAAATATAACTCTAAATATATATATAAAATCGCGAATGCATGTTCAAATATGTTATGAAATCCCAAGTGAAAATAATTTACCGGATGGTTTCACTTTTACCTACATTAACTATCAAAAAGTCTTTTCACTTCAAATTTTTGGGTCCCATGATGATATTCATCATTATTTAAAGCAACAGAAAAAATAATTACGCTTTATATTATTTTTATTATATATTCTTTTTGTTATACTAGATGTTAAATAGCGTTTTATTATTAATAATCTACTTTTTTTATAATAATTTGAAATAATAATTACTTTGTTAATAAACATATTAACGCTTCATTTAACTAAAACATTAAATAGTTAAAAGTAAATATATATATATATTTATATAAAATACATAATTTTATTATAAAACCGTTTATCTTAAATTAATATTGAACATTATAATTATTACTGACATTGTGATATAGATATATCATGTGATATATATATATATTGTGAGCGATATAGAGTTGAATGCATTTAAATACTTATTTAATAAACAATTTCAAATTTACTATATTAATTTGTAGTACAGTTAAAATCCTTTTATCATAACAATATTTTATAGATTTGTGTTAAAATAATTACTTTCTATATATAAATATATTTAATAATAATTAAAATTATTATAAATTATAAAATATCAATCTATACAATTTGTTACACCTTTGGGATTAATATTTCATATATCAAACGAGTGTTCATGTGACGTATTTCTAAAGAAATTTGATGCAACTTTGAACCTTATCTGGTATTTATATAGAGCAAAGAATCGTATCAAATATTTTTGGAGATACATCACTTTTGCAGTCGACAATTAATAGTGATAGTGAATATGTTTCTAAGTTTTAATATTTAAATTAAAAGCATTTTAAAGAGTTTTAAAATAAAAGTTTTAAATTTTATGTATCGTTTAAAAAAATAATAATAATAATAATAAAATGAAGTATATTGCGAAAAATATCACAACTTTTCCTGTTTACCTTATTTTATCGTAATTCAATTGTATTTTACTATTACAGTATAATAATCTTATAATAACTAACTAAAAAATATGTACTAAAAGAATTTATTGCATTACAGTTGGAATACTAATAATAAAGCACAACTAAAATCATATTAATTGTTTATAACATATCTCATTGTTTATTTTCTTAATACTTGGACTAAAAAAAAAAAGTATGCTAGCTCATTTGCAGCTCAATTTATTCAATACAACATATTTTATGCTATATTTCATAATAACTGTTACAAAATACTATGTTGTACACCATAATAATTTATGGTATTCAATTTAGCATTCATTTATGCTATAATGACATAAATGCAGCATACATTTCATTATTCTTTTGTTATAGAATAAATAGAAGGAAAAAAATCCCATTAGTAAAGAAATTGACTTATCATTATAAAATATAATTAAAAAATATATATACATATATCATTGTAAATATAATATAACAAAAAATATCTTAAGGGAATAAAATTTAAATAACATGTGACATTAACTCCTTAGAGGGATTTCTTGCGAATCTTCTCTTATGTGACACGTTACTGTAGACGACGTGAAAAAAAAAATGAAGAAATTTTTATCTCCATGACAAGTTCTATTTCTCTCTCTCTCTCTCTCTCTCTCTCTCTCTCTCTCTCTCTCTCTCTCTCTCTCTCTCTCTCTCTCTCTCTCTCTCTCTCTCTCTCTCTCTCTCTCTCTCTCTCTCTCTCACATCTCTCACATACAACCCCTGGTGTAACTGCAACCCTCGTTGAGCTTATGTGTGTGTACTGGAGCGGTATGCATGCACTTTTTTTTTCCTTATTATTATATACAGAAAAAACCCCGCTTAGTTGTTAAGGGCCTCTAGGTTTTTACATTATGTTATGCTTGTGTGGTTTAGTTTTGCCTTAAGGATATTTCTCTCTCTCTCTTTCTCTCTCTCTCTGTCTTACGTTCAAGGTATATACATTGTCATGTTGTTGTTGTTGCACTTTTTGTTTTCTTCCTTCTTACTCCCTCATTCTTTATATACTTTCACTTGGATATTAAATGTGTTATTATGTGGTATACAATTTTAAACGCCTCAATGAATTCATGTAATATAAAATTGAATACCTCATTTTTTTTTCCTACAAATATATATGGCTAAAAAAACCTCAACTGCCACATACACTATATTGCTCGAAGCATTTATATACTATTCTTTACATTGTTATATTATATAAAATGAAATATTTATAAATTTCATAGTTTAATATCAAAAATAAAATACATACTTTTTTTTTTTTTTTTTTTTTTTTAGTAAAGGCTTCTTCACACGATACAATATTATCAATTGTGGTAAAATTGATTGCATGAAAATTGAAAACGCTATTTAATAGTATTGAATTTGCAAACAGTTTAATATTATTTAAAAGTGTAGAACACGTGGAACTAAAAACATGTCTAATATCCTAACATACCTAAATATCAATGTTAATTTGGCAGAAGTCATTTATTTCTAATTTATATTCCATTCACAAAATCGCGTATGCGGGTTTATGATGTCACTGGTTAACGCGCGCGGAAACAGGTGAGCTGTGACGTCATAAACCCGCATATGCCATTTTGTGAATGGGAAATAAATTAGAAATCAATGACTTCGGCCAAATCAACGTTGATATTTAGGTATGTTAGGATATTAGACAAGTTTTTTTTGTTCAAGGTGTTCTATACGCCTTTAACAATCCAAAATATTGTTTTCAAATTGCTGTAAATCTAACCGAAATAATCTTTTAATAGTGGATTTAAAATTGACGTAGATATTTTACAGTAGTCATACGTATAACAAAAGACAAAAATCTGACTACAAAAAAAGAAGAAAAAAACAAACTAACATGGAATTTCAAAAATTTAAATGCAAAATATTAGACCAAAAATGTTACCACTAAAATGCTCTAAAAAAAAAAAAGTTCTCATTATTATTTTACAAGTAATATGATTATCGTGTTAAAATAACATTGAGTGTGTCATCAAATAATTAAAAAAAAATAGAGGTTAAAGGTCACCCACGTGTATTAAATGTACTTTTTTTTTATGGGGCGTATGATGTTTACCTGTCCTATATGTCCTTAACAAACATTTTTATCCATGATAGCGTGTACTAGGCATGTCTTTTTTTTATTTATATCGTGTATATTATATACATTTTGACGATATTTTAGCCCCCATAGGATGTATAACCTCACACCACACCCATTTCTCTAGTCTCATTTAATTTAAACATACGAAGAAAAAAAAAGAGTAATAAACACGTACGTTAGCACTAAACAAGTTTTTATATGAAAAAAAAAACAGACCAATAAGACTATCATATATATTTTTTAATTACTTTACGTTACAAAAGAAAAATAAATAAAAAATTAAAAATAATAATAAAAAACACATTACAAATGCATGTATTTTTAATAAAAAATTAATTTTCATTAAAATAAAATTTTACGCTCTACTTTTTAAGTGTTTATTAGCTATAATATTATATCATATCAAAACCTAAGTACTTTTAAGGAAAACAACAAAAAGCACAAAAGTATTTATACACTTGAACAAAATCTATTTAAAAAATTTGCATTTTATTTCCTTTTATATGAAGTATTAGTTGTATTATATAGTCATTATACATTTTAAAAAACTATAAAAAAAAGCGTAATTAGCAGTTTTGTTTATCATGGTTGTACTTAAATGTTTTACGAACTGTATTTAAAATTATCATTTTATGTATAAATATCTTGTAATTACACATTTATACATTAAAAACGTACTAAGAAAATTTCATTATCACTGATAGTTATTTGCAAAAGAAATGGTGGTGGTAAATGACGATTTTGTCATCAGCATTAACTACTGATATAGAAAAAAAAAAAAAAAAAAAAAAAAAAAGCCGTCGAGAAAAAAAAACTCACTCGTCAGCAAAACATTTTCCTCTTTCTCATTTTTTTTTCTTCTTAACCATTTACCTCACAGATATTTAATTCCAAAGAATCAGAGTTATACAACTGTAGAATTGAATTGAGTTAAAAAAAAAATTTAGCCTTCTTTTCAAATTACTTGAAATGAAAATTTTAAATTAGTGAAATGTATTACACTTTTATATTTATATATATACACAGTATAAATATATAATATATTATATAGTATTATATAACATGGTGTAAAAAGAGAAACACTTATTTAATTTACGCATCAGGAACATACTTAAATTAAATTGGTACTGTGTAAGATATTTAATGTTATTTACATGTTACTTTATACATATTAAAGTTTACTTTTATTTTAGTATTTTCAACACGAACTCTTGTTACTTTGCATAAAATGCATTTCGTAAATATTATTTTCTTGCTTTTATTTTCCGGTATAAGTGTGTGGTATGGTGTGTGTAATATAATATATATATATATATATATATATATTTGAAAACTTTGAAAACACGAACAAATACAAAATACTTGACTTTATTATTAAATAAGTATATTCAATAGAACCCCTTAAACGAGACTATAGTAAATAAACTTACTTAACGAGTTTTCTTCAATGCAAAAGCTTTTGTTTATATTTACTAATACTAAATGAATTACACACTAAAAAAACTTAATTTAATATGCCAACAAAATATAAAAATTAAAAATGAAGTCAAGAAATCAGAATGTTTAAAAAAAAAAAAATTGTACACATATAGTATATTAATTTTACTATTTATATTCATTTTAAGTATTAAAACTATATAACAATAGTTTTACAGTATATAAAGCATTATAATACAAATTTTATAATTTGTTATTATAATAGTCTGTAAGCTATGACAACAATAGTTAAGAACAATGAAGTTATTATCTTATAGTATTATACCATAAACTGCTTCTATATACATACAATACTAACTTGTATTCTCTTAAAAAAAAAAAAAAAAAAAAGCAAAGCCAAAGCTCTTTAATATAAAAATCAAAAGACTTATGAGGACATTTTATAGAGTAATAAAAAGTATGTCACATACTAGTAACCTAAACTTTAATCTTCTTAAAATCTTTATGCTCCTTTTTTTATTATAGATGTCTTTCTTTTCTCTCTCTCTCTCTCTCTCTCTCTCTCTTTCTCTCTCTCTCTCTCTCTCTCTCTCTCTCTCTCTCTCTCTCTCTCTCTCACTCACTCACTCACTGCTACTCACTTTTTTCTCTTGTCTTAGAGAGTCGTAAGATGAAAAATAAAAAGCCATGCGTCTGTCATACTGATTATAAGTATAGCCCCTATTCTATATGCAACCTAGCATTCCATACATACACAAAAAATTGCATATTTTACAGGCGTTAAAACTAATTTATATTATTATATTTTACAAATTCATATTTTGATATTGACATGTTAGTTGACATTTTTTATATCAATATATGATGTACTGTATGTATAAAAATATAATATAATATAAAAATACAATTTAATGCAGTTAACAATAGAGAGGAAATTGCATTTCATTTGCACCTGTAGTCTGCATTCAATTTATTCAATTGAATACAGAAACTGATTTTTTTTCCATCAATATGGTTGAACAAGAGTTTTTTTTTCTTTATAAAATCATCTGTGACATTAAAAAAAAAAAAAAAAAAAAAGGCAATATTTGATATTCAGAAAGTTCAAATTTAGTTATAAAATATTATTATGCAAGTATAATTCTGTATAATAAAGTTTACAACTTCAAAGTAAACTATATGTAAACTCTCAACGTTTTGTTTATCTTTTCATGCATAATTGATTTATTGAGTATTTGCATGAAATTATATACATAGTCCACTTATATAGATTTCTACATGATTTTATTACTTTATATTCACAGAAACTCGTTTCCAATTCCACTTTACGTAATTTGATTTCTAATGCCACTATTATAGAAATAAATTTTTATATAATAATGATACTTTAAGACACTTGAGGTTGCGTATCTATACAGTATAACCAAGTATACTTAAATATTTTTTAGCCCGTACTCTTAGTTTGGTGACTGGTAATAGAATTTATATTTAATTAAAAATGAAAATCACTTGATAGCTACGAGATTTAAATATGTATATAAATATTATATATATATATATATATATATATATATATATATATATATATATATATATATATATATATATATATATATATATATATATATATATATATGCAACTTAAAGGCATAGAAAACATTGAAACAACATATTCTAAACATAAAATGGGATCTACAAAACTGATGATATTTTTTACCAGAATGTTAATGTAGCCCCACAAAAGAGCTTGAAAAGTATGCAATTTGCGTAAATATTCCTGTTTATGACGTCATTAACAGGCAAAAACTAGTATGAAAATGTTGTGCAGGTTGCATAAATCGAAATTTTCTGATTACTGCTACGGAGCTACAGTTGGGTTTTGAGACCAACTAACGTTATTTATATAAGTCCCATCAAGTGTTTTGTGATTTAAATGCAAATGTTTTCATGTTTTCTATGCCTTTAATTAACGTACGATAATTTATAACTTAAACCATAAACTATTAAAGCTTTATACGTCTGTATAAATGATGTAACAGAATCTTAAAAACTTGTTTTATTATACATAAAGTTGGTACCACTTAAAATATAATTTTAACCTTTGCCACAAATTGGTAAAACTACCCGTCTTACTATATAGTAGTAAGGGTCAAAATCAACCAGACCACAATGCATTCATTGTGAGTCAAAGTAGGTATTAATGTGCGGTATTATTTCAAACGAGATTTAGTTTGTTCGAAAGCAATTATTATTGTTATATCTCTAATAGTTATTATAACATAGCTTTAACCACCTCTTATTATAATATATATATATATATATATATATATATATATATATATATATATATATATATATATATATATATAGTAATAGTACATTATATAATAGGTTGAAATTGTTTAGTCAGCATAATATAATGGTAAAATCACAAAATAGAAGGGCAAAATGTTCATTCTATATGGTTGCAATTTACATTATATACATCAATGCATCCACAATAATATTTACTTAAAAATATAACAACAAATAATAATAACCTAACCATAATTATTATTATACTATATAGTATATATATATATTACACTACTTGCAATATAACAATAATTATATTTTATTATAATTTATTACTTTTAATTGCTTTTCATAATAATATGTATATGTATATAATCTATATAAAAAAATATTAAATATCATTAAATTGCATATTTTATTATTATGAAAACATAGTATTATATAATATGAATTAAATATAACTAGAGGTATCATTAAAATATAATATATTGAATTAATATAAAATAAAACGTTAATATATAATTGAAGTATTTTTTTTTTTATATATATAAATGGAAAAAAGTCATAAAGTTGATTTTTAAAGGTTTTACAGTAAATTTAATACGATTACGTTTACCTTACACACAAAAACAAAGTAAACGTTGATTATGGTATTATAAATTTTAGCTTTCTCTCTCTCTCTCTCTCTTGAAGTATATAAGTATAAAAAAAAAGGAAAAACTCATTTTCTATGGTTTGTGTTTAGCTAAGAATCTCGTATTGTGAAAGTTAGAGAGAGAGAGAGAGAGAGAGAGAGAGGAGAGAGAGAGAGAGAGAGAGAGAGAGAGAGAGAGAGAGAGAGAGAGAGAGAGGCAGATGCGTGAAATTGCTATGGTATCTTCTTTCTTCCAAACGCATGGACTTTATCTTCCAACAGAGGGTGTATAGGAAAGCCTAGTGCTCACAAAGACCAATACCATACGTACAGAAGGAAAGAAAGAAAGAAAGAAGTACAGAAGGGGGTGTGTATGTGTGGAGACATATAATAAGAAAAAAAAAAAAATTTTACGTCAAGGGAAACAGGTTAAAAGATCTTAGGCTTGTTCTGTGCACCCAAACACCATACAATATCTAAAAGTAAACCTAAAGCTAGCCTTACCCTCTCTTTCTATTTCTACTATAACCTCCCTTCTTTTGCTACACAACCATACAACAGCTGTCAAGACCAATATTATATGAATCTCAGTATCTTCTCTCTCCCTAACGTTCTCCACGAAAATGCAAGGTCAATACACTGTATACACTAGAAATCACGTAATGTTGTGGGCGATTTATCGATTCCCCCTGGGCAGCTAATAGGCGCTCTAGCTTTCAAGGTCACTAGGAGGTGGGGTAATGTTAACTAAATGGAGAGTTTTTAGGCGTTCTCTCATTGGTCGCATCCTTACGTGGCGCGTACTGTAGCTAAAGAAGAAACTACATTTGGTATTTTCATATACAAAAACAAACAGTAAAGTAATTCTATTTTATGTCATATAGCTTTAATTATAAATATTATTAATTTTTAGAAGTAAAATTATAATTACTACGAACCACTTTTGAATAAAACTATAAATTATATGTAAAAGCACTACAACTTTAGTTCTGCGTAAAAATTTGTAAAATAAATATAATATAATAATATGCATTATACAATATTGCATGTAAATTTTCTTATACTTAATAAAAAAAATACGTTCCATAATAAATAACTTTGTAATAATAAAGCTTCTTTGACAACATTATTCGATCAAATAGCTGGGTTTTTTTCTATACACATTAACATAAAATTTAAAATTTAAATATTCTACAAAAGGAGTTTACAAATTGACTCTCAAATAGTGACAAATTGAACGTGACTCGATCTATCTTATTTTTATTTTATTTTTTTCCTACTAAAAGGAAAAACAAGACAGTTTCTGTTTGATATTCTCTAACCACCTGAACTCCATCACCTACTTCTATGTATTATAGTAAGAGTTTTTTGTTGATTTATTTACACATATTTATATCAACATTAATCTTGACATCCAAGTGCATTATTATTTATTTATTGCTAACTTTGTCATTTGTTTTAAATTGTGATTACTATTCTAGTACTGTTATTACTTATATCTACAAGTAAAACAACAACACTCTTTTCATACTAATATGTGACTACAGTACCTTTAAATGACGTTCACTTTGAAAAAGTTTTTTTTTTTTTTTTTTTTTTTTTTTTTTTGCAGAGTAACTTTGATTAATTATTAATATAGCAAAAAAACGTCAAATTTACTTACACTAATGTCTAAAACGTTTTCCTAAAATATTTAAAACCAATTTCTCGCTATATATTTTTTTAAGCTTTTAAGTAAAATATGGATTACTTTAATCTTATATTTTGCTTTTTTTGTACATCTGCACTACATAAAATTATCAAAAAATACAACCATAATTTATACAGCAAAATTTCAAAATGCATCAGAGTGTTATATAAAAAATACCAAAATTTAAAATAATTTTACAATACATATTTCATACAAAGTTTACTTTTTGGATAAAAATCTATGATATTTCTACATCGTATAAAATTACTGCATATTTAAAAAAAAAATATACATTATACACGAAATATTTTTTTATCATGGTATTTTTTTTCCATACACACATTTCACTTTCATTTAAAAGTAAACATAGCTCTACACTCAACGCGTATTACCACTCACACAACCACATCGCGCCTCGTATGAAAAAAAAAAAAAAAAAATGAATCGATTGATTAAATACCATTAAATTGAATGATAATACAACTCGACAATTTTTTTCCATCATCAAACATTTTTTTTGTATATTTTATGTCATTAAAATATATATTAAAAAAAAAGTTTTTATGTGATGTTTTTATACATAATACTACAGTATATAATATTATATATATATATATATATATATATATATATATATATATATATATATATATATATATATATATATATAAAAATACGACAAGTAAGTTTTTTTTCATATACTTTCGAAAAAAAATCTCACTTTATCATCCTTCTACCTTCTTTTTTAGGTAAGAAGCTTTAAAAATTGTGTTATGTTTATATGTGATAGTGTGAGTGCAAGGAGAGAGAGAGAGAGAGAGAGAGAGAGAGAGAGAGAGAGAGAGCATAAAATACGATGGAAAAAAACTTAAAAAGTTTTTTTTTTTCTTTTTTTATATAAATCCCAATAAAGAAAAAAAAAAGCTGTGAAAGAATATAGTATTGAAGTAAAATTATAGTCAAGTATCATTATTGTGTATCTGCTACACAGTATTGTTATATTGTAGGATAGGAGAGTGTTTCAAGAGTGTTTAGCATTCAAGTGTTCATATATTTTTTTTTATATAATATAAAATACACAATGTTGGTTACCATAGCAACCTAACAATTTGTCAAGTGTAAATAAACATGACGTAAAATATCATTTCGTGGTTTATTAATTATTATTGGATTTAATAGCAAAAAACTAAAATCTGTTTAATTAATCATGTATCTATCAATAGTTAATAATTTTAGTAATGTTTAAACATGTTTTTTTTGTTAAATACAGTACAGTATCAAAGTTATAAACCAAATTTTTTCTAAATAATATAATTAAGAATTTAAAAATAAATATAATATAATTTATAAATAAAAAAGTTTTATATATAATTATATTTTAATACAGAAAACTATGATTAGTCTAGGTAACCATTAATTAACGTAAACTTTTACAGTCCAATCAATTCAGACTATAACACAGAAGGAAAAAAAAATTAAAGGGGTTATCCTAGATGTAAATTACGGGCAAAAGTGTCAGTGGAATTGTATTCAAAATTTCAGGGTTTATTTATAACGGTAAACCTCTTGTATGTCATTTTTTGAAAAGATATATGGAATAGGAAATAATAATAATAATTTAACATGGTTTAAAGAGTTTTAGTTTTTTTTTTTTAAATAACTTAAAAAGTGTCCAAAAACATTAAAACAAATTTACTAATTTGTAAGTTTCATTAATAATTAAATTCAATGCATTTGACAACGTTTTTATTTTAAACTAAATAGTAAGACAAGAATATCTTTTCAATTTATGATAATATGTAATTATCTTACATTGTACATTGATATATTTTTTTTGCACATTTAATTTAAAATACATTATTTATCAGAAGCTATTATATTGTACTACTTAAGTTTTATTTAGCAACTTTATATTATATTTTATAAAATATTCGTTATATCGTATTGACTAAAATTTTCAAGTAGCAAGCTTGTTTACTGTTAAAAAAAAAGTGTTATATAGAGGGTGTCGCGTTGGTGCTCATTAAGGCATTATTATTGTCTTTAACAACGTGCTAACCAACTACCCCCCCAACCCACCTCTCTCTCTCTCTCTCTCTCTCTCTCTCTCTCTCTCTCTCTCTCTCTCTCTCTCTCTCTCTCTCTCTCTCTCTCTCTCTCTTTCTCTTTAGTCAACGTTAAAACTTTTTAAAGTATTTAAACACAAAGCACAAGCAGCAAAAATCTTATACTCTCTCATTTTTCAATAGGTATATAAGGAACCTTTTCTTTTATATATATTTACCATCATCTCCCCCTTCCCTTTTTTTTTTCTTTTAGTATACGTATATATATTCTTCTGGCTCTGCTTTGCTTATTAATACTTATTGTAATAAAGTTTAATTATGTAAAGATCAGAGAATAATAATAGGTAATTAGTACCATCTAATAATGAACACTAATTTTATTAACTTTATTGTCCAATTTAATATGTAAATTGGAAGATATAAAATTGATTTTTTTTTTAAGAGAGAAAATTTTTAGTGTTGTTATTGAAGATATAAAATTGTTGACTCTGCTTTTGTATTTATATTTATTTTATAAATTTATTTTATATTACACATTGTTGAGATGGGTGAAGTGATGTGAAAAAACTATTGGTTAAAAAAATATATATATAAAGTACTAGAAAAAAAAAGATCGAGTTCAATTCAGCGTAAAGTCGGATTTCAGATCACATCAACATTGATATTGCTTCATGCTTTTTTCTGTATAATATATATAAGTTGAAGAATAAAAAAAAAAGTGGAATTCGTTCAAGAATATACCGTTGTAATTTTATTGTTTGGAATTATTATTATATATTCTGTAACCAGTGATATAGATATTTCTTGTTTTACAAATTATATTCACATACAAACCATTACTTTTCTCGTTTGGAAGTTATAGTGTTGATTAAATAATTACAGATTGCTTACGATTAAAAAAAATGTTAAAAATGTTATTATTTTTTCTGATTTTTGAGAAGGAGATAAATGTTTGAAAAATGTTCCATGTTACTGTTAAAGCCATAGACCACATGAAACAGCATTTTGATTTTTAATAAGGGTATCTCCAAAACTGATCTTTACCAGAATGTAAATGAGGCCCCACAAGAGAGCGTGAAAATACTTTAAAGTATGCTATTTGTGTGACTTTTCCGGTTTCTGACGTCAGAAACAGATTAGTATACAATATGTTGTGCGGGTTGCATAAAACAAAATTTTCTGATCACTGCTATGACGCTACAATTAGGTTTCAAAACAAGCTAAAAAAATGTTATTTATACGTAAGTCACATCAAGTGTTTTGTGATATAAATGCTTCCAGTTTCTTTTGGTATATTCCTTTAAAATTATCGAGCAGACTACTTTTAAATCTTTTCATTTTTTTTAATGCAAAAATAAGTTAACATAACAACAATAATTTATTATTATCTTTTCTAAAAATGTGAGGCATCAAGACAAAATTTTAAATGTTTTAATTTCTTAAAACTGAATACTTTTTTTATTTTTTTTTTATGAAAGGCATGTTTAAGTTTAAGTTTTAACTCAATTCTCTAAGATTGAAACATCTATATAGAAATGAAGACAAATAATATAACATGGTTCTCTTTACAATCCTCAAGTTTTCACACTCAAAAAGTTTATTATTAACTCTCTTTATTCAGTTGCAAGTTACTTTGCTTGGAAAGTAAACTTGACGTACAATAAATTATATTTTAACAGAAATTTTGTCATTTATACTCCTTCTTCTTCTCATCCTCTTCTTCAAGACTTTAAGATTGTATTAGGTATAATTAAAGTTTAGTCTTAATTGGTATAATTTAATCTTATGGATTATTCCACACAGATGATACCCTTTAGACAGCAAGTTTGTTTTCTCATTAAGTCTAAAAAAGAAGAAGAAAAAAATATATACTTCATTTTTATTCTTTATCCTTTTTTTTTTTTATATATAATAACAGTAAAAGACAAATTACTCTACCAGTTTGATATTTTAGCTTCATATTTTGGCATTTAAGTGTCAGTTTTTTTTTTTTTTTTTTTTTTTTTTAATACGCGCACTTTTAGTGGTTCTCTGATTTCTAGTAGGTTGAAGTACAGAAACTTTCTGATAAAAAAAAATCTGCGAGTATAAATCTGTTAAAGCAAAGTTGCAAAACCCTCTAAGTCTCTCTCTCTCTCTCTCTCTCTCTCTCTCTCTCTCTCTCTCTCTCTCTCTCTCTCTCTGTCTATCTCTCTTCTGTCTAACTCTTCGCATCTTTGCAAACTGTGCTTACTTGCTTGCTGTACAAAGTTTTGGTCATATCTCGTCAAACGATGAGAGAAACAGCCCTACATTTCTCTCTCTCTCTCTCTCTCTCTCTCTCTCTTCGCTTACTTGAGCGTACTATACACAACGTAAAACTCAAGCAAAATGAACCAACAATTTAGGAAAAAACTTTTTTCATATATTGACCACTCTTTCTCTCATCATCCTATCCCCCTAAAATATGAAATGATAAAAAAAAAAAAATAGCAGAGGGTATAAAAAAGTGTAGACGAAAAGTTTTTTAACAGAATATTACATTGACACAATATGTTTTAGATTTTTTTTTTACTAATATAAAAACTTTAAGCATTAATAATATTATTTATTTTTTCTCCAATAGCAAACTTATTGGCGTATCTTTTTATATACAAAAAGTTATAAGATTTTTTTTAATAAGCTCTTAATTCAAGTATAAAATTCATTAATATTTTAAGTTTTAAAGTATAATATCCAATCTCTCTCTCTCTCTCTCTCTCTCTGCTATAAGAAAATTATTACAAGGAAAAAGAAACTTTAATAATAACCAAACGTTTTTTCGAAGGGCGTTTAAATTGCAATTTACTTTTTTTTTTATATATATATTTTTAATTTATTAAAAATATAACAACTGGTGCAGTAATTAAACAAATGAGTTAAGCATCGTTTCTTCTTGTCTGGAGTAATTAGAAAAAGATAATATTATAAAAACTCCTAAAGGAGTTCTTTTATAAAAACTTTAAAGTATAATATTAAAATAACGTTTAATAATAAAATTGACTACTACACTGTACTGTAAATTAGATTAAATAAATACGATACTGAATATCGATGAGTCAACTCAAATTTCCATGTTAAAAATTATCAATATAAAATCAAAAGCAAAATGATACAAACGTTCTCTAATCCTTAATAACATAGGTTTAATTCAGTAAAATGCCATAGTTTTTATGTCTCGAAGCGGAGATTAAAGTCATAGACCACTTAAAACAACACGTGTTTTTTAATGAATAAACACGAAATGGGAAATATAAAATGGGGTCTTCAAAACTGGTGACAATTTTTACCAGAATATTAATGTAGCCCCACTAGAGAGCGTGAAAATGCTGTAAAGTATGCAATTTGCTTGAGTATTAATTTTTCTGACGTCAGAATCATGCAAAAATTAGTAAAAAATGTTGTGCGGGTTGCATAAATTGATATTTTCTGATCACTGGTACGGAGCTACAGTTGTGTTTTGAGACAAACTTAAGTTATTTATGTATCAAGTGTTTTTGTGTTATAAATGCTTATGTTTTCTTCTGGTCTATTCATTTAAGTTCATTTACAATAGTTATATTATGGTTATTCAATTTCTATGTAAAAATTAATAACATATTATGACATAAAGTTTCGCCAAACTATATATTCAACGAGTTTGATGTTTTCATGCTATTTATACTCGTAACATATATACGTCAAATTCTTTACAATAGTAAAGGGATGGATCTTTTTGATACAATATGATACCCACGCAATTTTCACAGCAATATCTTGCTATCATATATACAATTTATGTTATAAATCATCTGTATATACCAAACTTTCTCAGAAAAAAAAAAAGTCTGATATTTTCTATCATTTTTTTCTTTTTTTCTCGTTCCCCTAAATTGAGAGCCAAGCACGATACCAATGGATCTAGTATCAAAATCCTACCACATCAACATATGTTACCCCCAACAAAAGCAAAAATATCTATCTATTTTTATACGTATAAAGAGGGTATATAAAAATGATAAAAATGTGAAAAGGGGTCAAGTTAAGTCAAAAGATCAAAAACATACAATAATATCATGTCTTATATTATACAGTATTTCTTGATATATATATATACACTATACATTTTATACTGAATTTTAATAATATTACGAAGGAAAAAAAATGATACATAAAATTTTAAGATGGTGAAATATCAATTTTATAGGTTATTGTAAAATCTTAAAATATTTGTAAGAACATCATGAATAAAGATAAATGTATATTGTACTATGTAAAGTATGTATAAATAGAATAGGGGAGGTGTATTAAATTTTACCCTATTCTATGTATCAACGTTTATAAATGTGAATATATATATATATATATATATATATATATATATATATATATATATATATATATATATATATATAATACCAAACTTGTATATCAAACGTTGTGAAAATTCAAATTCTGTTTACTTATTTGGCTTTTAAAAGGACATTACCATAGAACACAAGTGGACATTATGTTATACGCTCCAGTATTTAAACGATGTATATATATATATATATATATATATATATATATATATATATATATATATACACACATGAAATGTTTGCCCAGTTTTTATAGTTTGAAATACAAATACACTGTAATATTATTCTCTTATGTCTTTTGAACAGAATGAAGAAGAGAGA
>OX439132.1:35861801-35869241 GCA_949318235.1 Ecdyonurus torrentis | reverse complement strand
AGAGAGAGAGAGAGAGAGAGAGAGAGAGAGAGAGAGCTAACAAGACTGTAACAGTTACGTAATTCAAGTCGACAACATCGTTACTCTTCTACTTTCTTATCCATTAGTTTATTCATTTATTCGTTAAGTAGATTCAAAACATTACATTCTATATAAATATAATACATGTATACATAATTAATATAATTATAAACTGTTATGTTGTATCTTAAAACGAATAGACCAGAAGAACACATAACCATTTATATCACAAAACACTTGATGGGACTTACTAAATATCTTTAGTTTGTCTCAAAACCCAACTATAGCTCCGTAGCAGTGATCAGAAAATTTCGATTTATGCAACCCGCACATTTGTGTACTAATTTTTGCATGTTTCTGACGTCAGAAACATGAATAGTCACGCAAATTGCATACTTTACAGTATTTTCATGCTCTCTCGTGGGGTTACATTAACATTCTGGTAAAAATTGGCATCAGTTTTAAAGATCCCATTTCGTGTTTATTTATTAAAAATTGCATGTTGTTTTATGTGGTCTATGACTTAAACAATCATAATTTATTATTGTATTTTTAGTAATAGATTTTTGTTATTTGTTAATGTGTTGTCGTACAATCAATAAAGTGTAGTTATTAAATATTCTTATACTTCTTTAGATATAATATTATTATTTTGCTATAAAAGCATGCTATATACCATCTGTTAATAAAAATAATGTTGAATTTAAATCGCAACGAATTATCTTAAATAATAAGGAAAGAAATGTCTTTTTTATCAGCAAAATAGAAACATATGTCTAATTAACTCTACCTCCACTTTAAAACTTCATTTTTATTTTTTAAATACTTATCCATATATTTTTTACAACTTTTATAAATCTCTTTTATCTTTATACAATAATCAAGGCAATTTTTGTTTTTCAAAACAAAAAGAGTATGAGGGAGATATAGAATATATAAATCATTTTTTACCCACGCTAAAATGCAATTCATATATAAAATCTCGTACGTTTTGTTATTTAAGTCAATCCTCTTATACTAAATAAAATCAAGTTTTTTTTTTACCCTCCTTTTTCTCAATTTTATACACATACCTCCCTTCCTACGTATTTTTATATGTATTTTTACATGTTATTAAAGTAAGTAAAGACTTTACGTGGTTTATGGTAAAATAACTACCCATTGTGCATAATATACAGGCTTATATAATATAAAACTCACTATTTTTTTTTTCTTTTTCTCTCTCTCTCTCTCTCTCACTTTACTTGTGTTTTAACGTGATTAATTTTATTAACAATTGTTATAAATCAGCTTATATATAAAATGTTTTATTTTTTTTTAGGGTTTAAATTATGTTAGCGGAAATAATTTTCGACTTATGTTTGTTATTTAATCCTAAAACATATATATATATAAAAAATCCTAATCTTTTTAATAATAAAAAATGACATGTATATTATTATACAGAAGTTGCGTGTCAAATTATTATTTAAATAAAAAATATAAAAAGATGTTAAATTAATGAAAACTACTCCTTTTGTGTTTGTATGTGTTTTTATATGTATAAATATTTAATCCATCTTTTCAATGGATATATATAATAAGTAAAATACTGGTTATATAGAATAAAAGCTAATTTCATATTTTTTTATATACTGGATAAATCTCTATTTTTAATAAAAAGATTTTGCAATAAATTAAAATTTACATCAATCAATTTATCTTTTTATTATTATTTTCTTCTTTAAAAAAAAGAAGAAAAAAAGTTTATTACACACGTTTAGAGATTATTTTAGCTTTTTTTTATAGCCTATTATTTTTTTTTGGCTTGTTTTCTTTTCTCGTTCCCCTATCGTTTTTTTCCATTCTTCTCTGTATATTACATGTTATCGACTTTTCATTTAAAATACAAATTTGCATACTATTGTGTCTTGCATATTAATTATCATACACTCTATTATGACTACATAAATTTTATGACTTTTTAGTATTAAAAAAATATATAAACTTAATTATACTTTTATTCTATATTATGTAAATTAATATTAAAATATAAATCAACATGAATAAGAAAAATATGCAGTAAGTAAATCACGTTAAATAATAATAAAGTTTTTTTTTTCAGTTGATTTCTGTCAATTAAAAATGTTTGTATTATTTTAATATATAAATTTGTTAAAGATTTTTAGTCACGTTTTAAATATTTATATAATATTATAGAATAAAAAATTGCTTGTTCTGAAATTTAATTTTAATACATAGACACAAAATATTATTTTTAGATCATTTTCTTGGAAAAAATCTATTTATAAAACATTGCGTGCCTATTATATAAAAATATAGTACAATTTGAAGAGCTTGTGGTTTTCTTATATATATAAATATAAAACAAATATTATAATATAATTAATAACAATTAGAGCAAATTGAAGTACGATTTAGTCACGCACATTGTACTTGTGTATATCTTTCGTATTTCTGTCTATGATTTTATATCTATGTTAATACTTATTTCAGGCTCTCCTTGCCAAGTATATTTTCCCTAAATTTGCCATAGATAGATGGGTACCAAAATGGTGGATGAAAGCTATAATATTAATTTCAACATCCTGACTATGCAGTAAAACACTACTTCCCTTTGTGTTTATTATCAATGCATCTTTCAGTCTCTCTCTCTCTCTCTCTCTCTCTCTCTCTCTCTCTCTTTCCATAACTAAATATTATGAATAGGTACCCAGAACGACAGTTCCTATTTTATTTGTGACAGTTAATGCTGTAGCATGCACTCCACGCAGCCAACAAGCTACCATCAACAGTCAAAAGTAGATATTACCTCTCTCTCTCTCTCTCTCTCTCTCTCTCTCTCTCTCTCTCTCTCTCTCTCTCTCTCTCTCTCTCTCTCTCTCAAACTGCTAGTAGGTTGAAGTAGAGTAATTGAGTTAGTGAACAAAGTTTGAATTTCAACCACCAAGTTAAAAGTAGTATAGAGAAAGAGACCTCCATATAGTAAACTAAACTTTCTCTCTCTCTCTCTTTCTCTCTCTCTCTATCTCTCCTTTTCCCTTATATGTATATATATTTTGGTACCTTTATATTATATGGTACCTGCATATACATATAGTAATAGCAAAACTCCAAAAAAGACTTTTTGCTTAACGACTGTATCTTTTTGCTTGGGTAATATAGAATGGAAATCGTCTCAAGAGTATTTAATACGTTTATCTCTCTCTCTCTCTCTCTCCTACTTTGAATCTGTTCGTTCCATTGCGTTAAACTTAAAACCACACACATCAAACTAACGTAAAGTTGTTGTTTTTTTCTAAGTTAAAATTTAAATAATTTGTTGTTATGAATAATATATTAATTATAATAATTATTTTGTATTGTATATAATAAATATTAAAATTAATTAAGTAGTACAAGGGAGAGAGAGAGAGAGAGAGAGAGAGAGAGAGAGAGAGAGAGAGAGAGAGAGAGAGAGAGAGAGAGAGAGAGAGAGAGAGAGAGTGAAAGAAGAGTTAAAAGTAGACAACACTTGTGGTTTTATTGTTTCAAAAAGTTTTCTCTACACATTATTGTTATTATCTTTCTAGGTGTAAAATAAAATATTAAAAAAAAAAAACATTTAAATAAACTTTTTATATAGTAAGTGTAAGTGTATAAAAAACTGTAATTATTTTTATTTTAGTTAAAATTTAAGTCAGTACTTATATTTTATGTAATATTTGTAAATAGTAACCATGTGTTTTGAACATTTTTGTACTATATCTAACCAACACTCAAGTTACTTAGAAATTTAATGAAATGTTGTCATATTTTTATTGGGATTTTTGTAGTTTTTTTTTATATATAAATATATATTTTTTAATTAATTTAAATTGTAGTTTCAGTAACGAAAAAAGTCTTATAAAGTATAAATTCAATTTTAAGAATTTCAACACCATATTATTTTTAAAAATTCAGCACACGAACTAAATATGCAATTAACATTTTTTTTTTAAAGCTGGCAACACTTTGTAATTTATTACATCAAGGCATGTACAAAAATACAAGCTGTTATTAAATTATTTGCTAATTACTTATATATATACACGTAATTATATGTATATATATATATATATATATATATATATATATATATATATATATATATATATATATATATATATATAAATAAGATGGAATGTAAAGCAAGGTTAAATTTATTTGGACAAACTATAAAGTTAGTCATTATTAATTATAATGTAATATACAACTATATATGACTATAGTGTTTGCAAAATATATGGGTGAGACAAAGACAGAGAGATTTGAATACGAGAAACTTTTATTATAGTTCATCACGTAGAGGGCTATAGAATAAGTATGTGTGTGTGTGTGTGAGAGAGAAAGAGAAAGAGAGAGAGAGAGTTTAGTCTAAAATTTGCATAAAATTTGCACGTAAATACATATACAGCATTCGACCGTATTGTCTATGTGTGTAATATACATATATATTTATATGATCACATTTCAATTTAACTTCATGAAAATTTTGCATAAGTTTGTTGTTGTTAATATATACGTAAACTTTTCGTTAAACACGAATTCGTCTTAGTGTTTGTTTATTAATCTTCTTTTTTTTTTTTTTTTTTTTTTTTTTTTTTTTTTTTTTTTTTTTTGCCCGAGGAATATAACTTAGTTGTAAATTTTCTTGAAATATAAAATAAACAGATATTGTCAAGATAAAAATATAAACAAGAAAATTTTTATAAATTTTGTTTAAAAGTATTTTTTTAACTTTTACAATTTTGGAAATTAAGATTTTTTTTTTTTTAATTTTAAAACAAGCTACTTCAATATTACCAAATATTGAGAGTTTGTATCTCAATGAAGCGAATATTTAAAATTTTAAAACTTTATTGTGGCTTGCTGATTTAAAGTTTGATAACCAGTACAGAAATTATTTTCCCACTTGAATTTCAAACTTCCACTAAAAAAACAACAACAGAAGATGTGTGTGTGTGTGTGTGTGTGTGTGTGTGTGTGTGTGTGTGTGTGTGTGTGTTTATTTATATATATATATATATATATATATATATATATATATATATATATATATATTATATATGTATTACAAATTAAATGTATTAATAAAGAAATTAACATAATTTTATAAATGTACTTCATTTGTAATATTTCAATTTCATTATTTTATTTTAAACACATACACAGTATATTTTTAATATTATTATTTATTAAGTTACATAAGTTTTAGATTCTAATAATAAAACCTTATTTAAAATTGTACCGTAATATGTATCATTACAACTCACAGATAAAATGAAATTATCTCAAATTAATTCTAATAAAACTTATCATACAAAACAATCCTTGTGTGTGTATGTATATATATGTATATATATATATATATATATATATATATATATATATATATATATATATATATATATATATATATATATATAAGGTAAAAACAATTGAGAGATAATAATAATTATAGTAAAGTTCGTACATAAAAATCGACTACAACTATTGATAACAACAACAAAACATTATCACATATATAAACACTCTCTTTTTTTTTTATCAGTAATTAACTTTAATTATACAATATCTACTTGAAATATTTAAATCAATACTTTTAACATGCATTGTATATTTGTAATGTTACCGTGAAAAACAAAATAATGATAATTTTAATGATAGTTACGAAAAACATAATGTAAAATAAATATATTACACGCAAGTTAAAAGTTCTCATCGTTATAATCTTATATTTTTATTATTTCTACATTTAAGAGAAAGAAGGAAGAGAGAAAGAGAGAGAGAGAGAAAGAGAGAGAAGAGGTTAATAAATATTTAAATTAAGTTTTTTTTATATAAAATAACAACTTTTTTACTCAGTAAGTTTAATTATTATTTCTTCTTTTTTTTATATGTATGTAAATTTTATCTCAATTTTCTTTTAACAATAGAATACTTTATATTATTTAAAAAAATTTCAATGAGAGTTTGCTTAAGATTTTATAGTGGTTTTCTAAACGTGCTATATATATATAACGAGGAGAAAGAAAGAAAAATGAGTATACAAATTTGCTCTCTCTCTCTCTCTCTCCCTTACAATTTGGTTTTTGTTACCCTCTGATATACGAACACGAATCATAGAAGTAAAAACCACGCTTGTTTGCATATACCTCAGGCGCAATGCATATTATATACACGATCGTTGTTGCATGCAGTTCAACTCTCTCTCAAACCGCAAGATAAGACCCTTGTCTAGTTTTGTACAACAGTAAGAGAGAAAAAACATTTATAAATATATACATACATAAAAAATTCACGTGTTATTTTATTTTATTACCCCTTTTTTCGAAACTTTTCCTTATTTAATAATCTCTGATACAACGGTTGAAAAAAAAAAAGTTTAATTTATGATTAAAATTGTTAAAATTAATTTTATAAATTTTTTCCTAAAATTTTTAAAATAATAATAATAACATTAAAGTAAATTTAACCTTTTTTCAATTGACTAAATATAAAAAAAGGTTAATTTAATATCCATTTATTATAAAGTTTATATATTTTTTTTTGTTAAAATATTTACAATAGAACCAGGCAGAAGTGTGAATTAAAAAAAAAGACAACCTATAAAGAGAGAGAAAGAGAGAGAAATCATATTTTTATGTTAAAGGAATATGATTCACAATCTATGTTTTACCCTATAATTCTGCATAATATATTCCTTTTTTTTTTCTTTATAACACATCATTGCTACTGCTTTCTATTTTTTTTAACATGTACCGAACCCGTATTCCCCTTTTTTTTAAAAAAAAAAAAAAAAAAAAAAAAAAAAAAACTTTTTAACATTAGTATTTTTACTTTTTTTTTTTACAAAAAAGAAAAAAAAATGTTTGAAAATTTTAGAAAGATAAATGGAAAACTTTTTTATTATTTCCCCTTTTTTTATCCTATGGAAGGAAAAAAAAAAGCGTATGAAAGTTTCTATGCAATATTTTTCTATACTTTTTATACATAAATAAAAAATATTTACTTTTAAATTGCAAGTGAATTGCATTACTGAGTAGTGAGGGGTGATTTTTTTTTTGCTTTCTCTCTCTCTCTCGCTCTCTCTAACTCAAAGCACTGTAGGTTCACATCTTCTTAACGATGCACTTCAATAAGTTAGTGCAAAGTTTGCGTGGTACTTCAAGATGAGTATGCAATGTTAGGTGTAGGAGAGGGGTTGCAAGACGAGGGTGGGTGATAGAGAGAGAGGGGAGGGGGTAGAAGGAGAGAAATTGACATTCTTGGGGTCGCGTAAAGTTGTCGTAAGCCACACTAAAGAAAGATATGTCTTTGATAGTGAACACTAAGTGGTTAAAATACTTCCTCTTTACTTGCTATAATATAACATACATACTCGTACATACATATATA
>OX439132.1:35839301-35856801 GCA_949318235.1 Ecdyonurus torrentis | reverse complement strand
GCCATATTATATTATATATGTGTTTAATATAATGTTCTGTTAAAAAATAAATTATATGAGTGTTCAGTACAGAGAGAGAGAGAGAGAGAGAGAGAGAGAGAGAGAGAGAGAGAGAGAGAGAGAGAGAGGACGATAAATATGTAAAATATTAAAGGTCACATGAAATCCTAAACACAATACTAAAATATTTATAAACTTTTGTATCAAAAAGGTATTATTAATAAAATAATAAATATAACAAGTCAGTAATTATCAATTAAAAATAATAATAACTTAGCAACAGAATTGTTTTACCTCGTTAAAATGACTTTATATGAAAATATTTATCACCATTTTATTTATTTACGAAATATTCTTTGATATATATATATATATATATATATATATATATATATATATATATATATATATATATATATATATATATAAATTTATAATATAACGTTGTATGCATATGCATATTTTATTTATGCATCAGTATGTTCTCCAGTTTATACACCTACAAGTATATATATATATTATATATATATATATATATATATATATATATATATATATATATATATATATATATATATATATATATATATATATATATATATATATACAAAGTCAAAGTAGTAAGCAACAACTATGACATAAGTTATATTATAGAAGCATAAAACGTCACTTTAACATTCTATACCTTCAAGCTAAATTGGAACTTATATACATACTGAAATAAGATGAGAAGAAACAAAACTTTTACACACTGTTGATCTTTCAAAACTGCACAAGAAAAAAAAAGTGTTTTTCATGTCATTTTCTTAGTCTCTCTTTTGCAAGCTTTTTTTTTTTTTTTTTTTTTTTTTTTTGGTCATATTAACTTTATTTTTTCCTTTTATCTTTTTTTTTTTTTTTTTTTAAAAAAAGGTCTATTCTTTTCATATACTTTTATAAAAGAGTTAAGTTGTTGAAATTAAAAAATATAAAAACTACATAAAGATACATGAAAAAGATAAATATTTACTTATTTTTAATGCAAAGAAAGTACTAAAGAACTTTTCATTTCTCTCTCTCTCTCGATGTCTATTTTGTTACAAGTGAAAGAATCTTTTCTTTCTCTCTCTTTTTCTTTACTTTTTTTTTCCATACACTTTGATCAATTATAATTTTTATGTTTTTGATGTTTAAGTTCAATGAAAAAAATATTTGTTACATTTTCTGTTTATCAAAAAATAAACACATTATATATATATATATATATATATATATATATATATATATATATATATATATATATATATATATATATATATATATATATATATATATATATATATATAAATAATAATATTCAGATAGACGTAGTTTTTATTTTTAGATGAAGCTCTGTTAAAAAAAAAAAAAATTCATAGTTTGTAAGGATCACAAAAACTTTATATTTTTCTCGTAATTTTCTTCTTTGAATTTTTTTAAAATCATTTTTATTTTAGCAAAATCATCAGTCACTGAAGATATATATAATACGTGGATATTTTTAAATCGCTTGAGTTACGTTTACCAAATTTACAAAGAATGAAAATACATATATTTACTTTGCTTGTAAATATGTTTTTACTCACTTTATAAATTAAATTATAAAATTTTTGAAACTACGTCAAACAAAAATTTATCTCGTAATTTATTTTACACAATTCACAAAAATTAAAAAAAAAATAGTTTTTGTGATATTGTTACAATGTTTTGTTATCAATTTATAAAAATCTCAAAACGTTCTGAAGCCATGACATGGAAGGAAATTTAGTATCTAGAATCACTTTGTGCTCCTCATACCACCACAGCAACAGAATTCATTATATATATATATATAATATATATATATATATATATATATATATATATATATATATATATATATATATATATATATATGCATATATAAACGAAATACTAATTAATTCTACTTAGAAATTTTTTAAAGAAAGGTAAACAGGTAATATCGAAATAAAATACTCGAAAATATATGAATAGTACATTATATTAAAGTATAATAAATTTTAATTAATTAAAAAAAAAAAAGTTAGTTGATTAGTTGAATAAGAGTGTGAGAGAAAGAAAGATAGAGAAAAGTGTATTATATATAAAGTTAATGAATGAAAGGAGCTTGAGTTTTGTATGAAACACTTTTTGGTTGATAAAATTTTGTGTCAAGGTGTGTTGGCAAACTGCCCGGCAAAGTAGTGTTTCAATTACCTGCTTGCTTGCTGCTGCTGCTTCTGCTGCTTCTCAGCTTCATCGTCAAGAGGACTCTTATGCCTCTTGGCCAAATTAAAAACCACCCACCCACCACTACCACCAACCACCATACAAAAAGAATAAAGACTTTCTCTCTCTCTCTCTCTCTCTACCTCAGATCTTTGTATTTTATGTTGAATATTACCTTACTTGCTTGCCTTATATTTTAGACAGCAAAATTGATTTATAAAACTTATTTTAAAAATGACTTTAAATGGTGTAAAAAAATTATTTTTATTCGTATTTTATAGATATGATTATAAAGTTATATTGTTTTTTATTACTGAATGAATGAATAAATAAATAAATAAATAATTGAATAAATGCATGAACAAATAAATAAATAAATACACAAATTACTAAAAAAAAACTATATAACATTAAGCATGAATAAAGGAATAAATAAATAATCATGTTTCAATAAACGAATCATAAAATAATTTTTTTATAGAGCGTACAGAGAAAATAATCCTAAACGATAAATAAAGTAAAAACCTTTCCATTACGGGGAAAGAGAGAGAGAGAGAGAGAGAGAGAGAGAGAGAGAGAGAGAGAGAGAGACTACCGTAGATGTTTATGTATGTAAATCTACAATAAAAACTTTACAAAAAGGATTAATATTTTTTTATTGTTAAACTGAAAGCACTATATAATTTAAAACTTTATAAAACATGTATATTATTCATTGTTAATATAAATATACATACATATATATATATATATATATATATATATATATATATATATATATATTTGTTTTAATTGTAACCATTGTTTGTTGAGAAAATAATATACATGTTTAGAGCATTATATTTTTTAATAAAAAATTAATAAACTTGTATTATATTTTTTGTTCATAATAACAATAAACACAAAATCATAATAATAATAAAAAATACAATAATAAAATAACCTTAGGCTCCATAATAATAATAATATAAAACTTGTTAAAAAATGCAGTATTTGGCTCATATAATACTATAGGCTACATTATCCATTATTACATACTATTTCTACTTGCAATGAAACTAGAGAAAACAACAAAATAGGGCCGGTTTAGTCATAATAAAAAAATAAAAATCTGAAAAGTATGATTGCAATTGAAACAATATGACGTAGCTTACAGATATTGACAAACGAATAAGTTGGAATATATTTATAAATATATATAAAGTTAAAAATTTTACGCTAAAGGTTATTAAAAAATAGTAAATTTTAATATTGGCTTGTCCGAGCCTTTTGGCTATATAATAATAATATGGGTGTTCATATTATACATAGTATAGTTTTGCTGGAGTCTAGACGTTAATAAATATCTCGAGGGAAGTTAATGGCCTAGTATATATAGTAAAGGCAAGTCATATTATACTATACCATAGTATGAGCCAAGTAGTGCAACACATTCAGTTATAAGACATGCATAAGGGGCAACGTACCATCTAACTTCTTTATTTTATTTTATGTATATATATTCTAAAATGATGGATGTTTTTTACCTTTTATCAAATTATCTAACAATTTTTTTTTAATATTAATAACTTATAATGTACTGCATTATCATAATGAGAATGAGAAAAAAAATTATTAATATGCAAAAGTCAACCTACATTCTATAATATATTCCATTAAAGTTTGGATTGCAAAAAAAAGATATACTATGATATAAGAATGAAAATTATAAATTCATTTCTTGAAAGGTGTAGTCTATTTTACATACTTTTAACAAATGTTAAACAAATTAAGATACTGTAATAGGTAATTAAAGAGCGTGGTTTTAAAATGGTGATTTTTAGCTCTATCATTAGCTGTCTAAAAAGTTATTGTTTTTTTGTCATTAGCTTACCTTATTAGCTTTTTTTTTATGCAAAATTAAGCTCTTATTATTAAATTAATTGTCTATATTTTGCAACATTATATTTTAGATTTCTTATTTACGGCCGTAAGTTGCATACCATTTAACCGTGAGCTAACCGGTTATCTTTCATTTGGTAAGTTGCAGCCTACTTAACCGACAACTTTAACAATTCACGATTAACTATCGGTTAACTTGTTTATTTGATAATATTACAGACATTTGATTCTTTAACTTCATAACGAACGAAATTTTTCGCTATTTAATGCAAAATTTGTTTGTTAAGGGTTATATGCAGATGGCTTGTATCTCAAAATCTAAAAAGAAAACTTCCAAATTTTATAATGCCATTTGAAAGTTAATAGTAACAGCTACCTATGATAAAATTTTCAGAACCCGTGACCATCAGATAAAAGAGAAACTAATTATTAAAATTAACATGGGCTCTTATGGGACTAAAACTTCAAAAAATCATAATTAAAAATCTAGAATGGCGACCCCCCAAAATTTTTACATTTTTGAAGATACCTAATCCTAATGTATCACTGTACAAAATTTCAGATTTTTCTGTCTTTACAACTTTTTAGTCAAATCCCGCAGTATCTGATTTCCAGCCTTAATAACAAAGCGAAAAAATTACAGAATCAGCCCCCTGCAGATTATATTTGTATAATATGTACTGTACTGTCAATGTATTCGGCGCAAGCGTGTTTTTGTTTGAAAATAATTGCAAATGAAATAAAGAGAAATTAGATAAATATATTAGAGAAAACAGGCGTATTTAATCGTTTGTTAATTAATTTATTAATGGATAATTGTTAGGTGTTTGTAATGATAATGTGTAATTAACAGCATCACTACACAACAAAGTAAATCTCTTTTTCATTAATCAAATCAAAATCTTAGAGCGCCTTAACACATAGGCAACTTTTTAAGCATATCTGTTGTCCGGGTTGCATACTTAGTTTCTAGTTTCACGTACGGGGCAGAAATTATTTCTAATATATTTTCTTTGCTATTATTAAGTATAACAGCTTGCAGAAATAACTAAATATATTTTCATGTGCCTTACCATGTATTATGTATAATGTTTGACAATAAAAACCCTTTGAAATTGAAAATTGTATTATATAATTTCACATTATTGTATAAAAAAACTTTTATTTTCTAATACTACAGTATAATTTTATTATCACTTCTAACGGCTTAAAAATTTCTCCTCGTTTTTCATAATTATTGATAAAATAAAATGTTTTCACATGTAAAATAATAATCCTTTTTCATTAAAAATTGAAAAGTTTAAAAACATTTGAATTCGTTTTCTTTACAATATTTCCATTATGTATACTATACAGGCAAAAGCTTAATAATTTTATGAAAAAAATTTCCCTAATTATTTAAATATTATATATATGAATATATATTATAATGAGATGAACATTGACTTTTGTTAGAGAGTATTAGATACAATAAAATATGATAAATGATCTTTTGTCTCCAAAAATTATACCATATATAACAACAATATACCCTTGTGGCTTGTAAATTTATTATAATATACAGTTTATACATACAGAATAAACTTTTGTTTATATATATATAATATACAGTATATATTGCATTGTAATATAAACACATAAGTATTAAAATCATATATTTTATACACATATGTAAAGAACAATAAAGTTAAAGGTGTGATATTAACATTGACTCACGTATGGTTTAAACTCGCAAACTGCAAGTGTGTGTGTGTGTGTGTGTTTGTATGATCGTATGGTCATAGCATATATATATATATATATATATATATATATATATATATATATATATATATATGGTGAGAGAGAGAGAGAGAGAGAGAGAGAGAGAGAGAGAGAGAGAGAGAGAGAGAGAATACAGTATGGTGTTGTTGAGCCTAATGATATTGAATAATACATGAATATATTCCACCTACATATATACCTATAACAGACAAGCAACACAAGCGTACCAACCTAATGTAAACACTGGTTTTATACTGTCAGCTATACTCTCTCTCTCTCTCTCTCTCTCTCTCTTTCTCTCTCAGCTCTCACATACAAAGTCTCTCTTTTATCCTACTGTTTCACTCTCTCAACACGTTTCATATTCTCTCTCTCTCTCTCTCTCTCTCTCTCTCTCTCTCTCTCTCTCTTACTTTGAGTTACGTTCAAATCTACATATGATTTACTTCCTTAAACTATTTACAAGAATATAATACGCACATGCTTTCCAAAATGCCAATTTTAGTTTCGCGAGCTTATAATTTGCCACCCGCTTTTTCACGCCCACCTCTCTTTCTCTTTCTCTTTCTCTCGTGCCTCTTTTCTCTCATTACTATATAGCATGATGTTCAAGTACTTTAATTACATTTTCATTAATTAAGATGTAAGGTAAGTATAATTAATGATTGACGCTAACATATTATCAGATCGTATAATATATAAAATGTTACATGTATATATAAAAGCTTATAAAATACTTTAACAAATTAAAATTTATAAAATTAAAATTTAACAAATTTAAAATTAAAACGCCAACTTTTATTATAAAAGGAATCTTATATAAATTTCAATGTTGTAAAAATATAATTGATAAAAACAAATTTCAATTATAAATTAATTAATTTTACATCTTACGTATATTTTTATTTTAAAATATATTCTGTTTTTCTTTAGAATAATTTATCAATGTATACTGTAGATTAAATAAATAAATCCCATAGAGTAGCACGGTAAGTATTGTTTTACATTTTATGTCATGAATGGTTAAAATTTTCTCTGTAGTATTAAAGTCTTACATTATCCTACTTTTCAACTGCAATGTAAAAAAAAAAAAAAAAAAAAAAAAAAAAAAAAAAAAAAAAAAAAAAAAAGTAAAGAAATTGAAAATTGTACTTCTTTTGTTTTATATACGTTTCTACAGTATAGTATTATAATAGAATGGAGACATCGTGAATTGTAAGTCACATAATTCAACAAAATATACTAAAGTCAATGAAAGAATTATATTAATATACATTATAGTTTACTTTATAACATTGAATCTTAAGAAAATAATGTAATTCTACTATTACATTGTATATATATTTTACAAGAATAAGTTTGTGCTATCACTTCAAGTATAGTGTGTTAAATTATCCAGTGTATTTGTTGCAAGCTTTGCTCAATTCAAATGAAAAAAACAAAAGAAAAGGAAGGAAAGAGACACAGAGAGTGAGAGAGAGAGAGAGAGAGAGAGAGAGAGAGAGAGAGAGAGAGAGAGAGAGAGAGAGAAAGAGAGAGAGAGAGAGAGAGAGAGAGAGAAAAAACACACTTTACACCATACCAACAGCAGAAGTAACAGAATTGTGTTCAATTACAACATTTCAATTTAAAATTGTCGTAAAAAACATTTTTTTGATACAAAACATACGATACTCTTAAGTTTTTTTCTCCTTCATTTATTTTCTGTAAGAGCAGACAGAAATTTCTTCAAAAGTATATTTTGTGGTTACTTAAAGCCATAGAACACATAAAACAGCATGTGCTTTTTAATGAATAAACACGAAATGGGATCTTCAAAACTGTTGACAATTTTTACCAGAATGTTAATGTATACCCCCCACAAGAGAGCGTAAAAATACTGTAAAGTATGTAATTTAAGTTACTACATATTCATGTTTCTAACGTCAGAAATTTGCAAAAATTAGTATAAAAATGTTGTGTGGGTTGCATAAATCGAAAATTCTGATCACTGCTATGGAGTTACAGTTGGGTTTGAGACAAACTAAAGTTATTTATATGTAAGTCCCATCAAATGTTTTGTGATATAAATGCTTGTGTTTTCTTCTGGTCTATTCCTTCAAGTTTTGTTTTCCTTCATTTATATTCTGTAAGAGAAGACAGAAATTTCTTCAAAAATATATTTTGTGGTTACTTAAGAATAAACTTATATAAAACACACTAGATACGTTTATTACAATTTATATTATTTGCTTTTGTATATATGTATAAGGGGGAAGGGTAAAAGTAATTTTAGTAACTCATTTTGTAATTTGTGTTTAAATATATATCTAGATTTAATCTACCTCTCTAAAGAAGTGTTTATAAAAAAAAATCGATATGTAGATAGTAAATATAGATATTATTTATAATATATTACACTGTCATATATTTAATTTATTATTTATTTAATTTTAAATGTTATAGCGTTTTGTTTTTTACATTAAATATTATATAATTTTATTAATTTGTGAATTCAAAAAATAATTATGATATTATTATATATTTTTTTAAAACTTTACTATAAGCCTAATAAAAAACAATGATTTTACGATTAATTTATTCATATTTCTATCTTTCAATTAACAAAACAACCCAGACAGCAAAAATTGGGTATTACACGTATATTACACGTGTATTTCGTATCGTAGATTTATGGTGGATATTTGGTGTATTCGCCAGCTCAATGTCCTCGATATTACGGATAATATTCATCTATAACACGGATAATATACGTCGAATTTTGATCTACGCTAGTCGTTTAATATCCGTCTATCAAATACGTGTATTAAACGTATACCATCGACGTGTATTATACGTTCAGCTTCCACGTGTATTATACGTTCCTTTTCCACGTGTATTATACGTTCCATTTCTACGTGTAATATACGTCTACCATCGACGTTGTATCTACGTGTATTAAACGTCTACCATCGACGTGTATTATACGATTACCATCAACGTGTATTATACGATTACCATCGCCGTATAATATATGTTCAGCTTTTACGTATATTATACGTTTACCATCGCCGTATATTATATGTCCAACGGTCAACATATAAAACACGCCAATGATAAACATATAAAGTATACACGTTCAGCTAAAAATATACTGTACATACCTTGTTAATTCATGTTTATTTCCCGTAGTTTCATAAGCTGTAGAATCATACGTTTGTTATCATTTACAATATTTATCATCCTATACCTATCAAAATAGTGAAAATTGGAAAATAAAAAGAAACAAAGGAATAATAGCTAATGAGGTGGAAATATAGGGGGGAAATACAGTAAACACTTCAAAATAATTTGAAATTTAATATTATATATTTTATTATTGTAAAAAAAATTATACTCTGAAGTTCTTTTTTGCAATTTTACGCACAATTTTATTATTTTAACAATTTAGGAACACATAGCACACTGGTAGTGATAGTGTTTAACTGCCGTCCTGCAGCCTACTAACAGCGAGACACTGGGATAGCAAGCAAAAACCAGCATAAATACCGTTAAGGGTAGAAAAGTGGAAGGTAGGAGGCAAACATGTAGTGACTTGTTCACGAGATATCTCCCACTACTTTATTTACATTATCCGCATATTACACGTATATTATACGTATATTGTATTGGTAGGATTTATGGTTTACAAATCCACGTGTAATAAACGATTATCTGGCATCGTGTATTCTACGTCGACAGATCAACGCTTATTACACGTATAAAATTGGTGTAAACTTTAAGGTTGAAATTTGGTTTACGAATACACGTTGAATAAACGATTATCTGGCATCGTGTATTCTACGTTGACAGGTCAACGTTTATTACACGTATAAAATTGGTGTATACGTAAACGTGGAAATTTGGTTTACAAATACACGTATAATAAACGATTATCTGGCATTGTGTATTCTACGTCGACAGGTCAACGCTTATTACACGTATAAAATTGGTGTAAACGTAAACGTGGAAATTTGGTTTACAAATACACGTGTAATAAACGATTATCTGGCATCGTGTATTCTACGAAGACAGATCAACGCTTATTACACGTATAAAATTGGTGTAAACGTAAACGTGGAAATATGGTTTACAAATACATGTGTAATAAACGTAGCTTAATAAACGCATAATCAACGAACACTATTCCACGAGTATTCGACGTATAAAAGATGCATACCAATAAACGTGTAATGGTATCCTAAATTTAGACGTATAATAGACGTTGTATTTTGGTGTAGCAATACACGTTTATGTGTACACCTAAAATATACATATATTATACGTGGAAAAGTGGTGTACACCATAAATATCCGTATAGTTGGTAAATACACGAGTATTATGCCATCAGGTGCTGTCTGGGAATGCTTCGTACTCGTGGTGACATGTAACCAATGAGAATCGTGCAGAAAAATTTAGAAAAAATTGTAATTTCCTATCCATTGCAGGACCATTCTTAAAGCTATTTTTGTAAAAACTACACAGTAAAACGAAGATATTTAAATATTGCAAAACACTATTATACAATTTTAAATTATTAAAAAAATATATATACTAACATTTTTTACCACGCTAAAAGGCATGAATAAAATGAAAAGGCTTACTTTTTAATTAAAAAATTATCATAAAAATACATTAACAAATTTGTTACGTATTCACTTATAATATAATTTATTATTATTTTTTTATTAAAATGATATGAATAAAAAAAAATCTAAAAACTATTATAAAAGCAATCTAATGATATTAATAGATAATTACTAATTAAAAACTTACAAAGATAATATATCTATAAAAAAATATATATATCTCTAGTTAAAATTAATGTAAGTTAAATAATTTTTTAATACTTTTGATTTAAATAAAAGATAATTTAAAGTAGGTTAACGAAAGAGAAGGAAATGCTTTTTTTTTTAAATAAGTAAGAGAAGGAGAAATAAAATAAAGCTTTGACTGCATTAGGGTTTAAATTACCATTATTTTAAATGACTAACATTGCATCACATAGGATGAGTAAGATAAAAAAAAAAAATCTTTATTAGATTCCACACTACGATCTTCTACAGTATATATCATATTACTCTACAGCACGCGCTTATTATTATAACACTATAGGTTTCTTTTTAAGAAAATACATTAAGTACTATATTATAATATAATAATATTCTAATTTGATACTTAAAAGATATAATTTATCTTTTATATTGAAATGATAATGTCGGTAAACATTCAAAGTAAAGGAAGTACTTTATAAAGATGTGTTTTTTAGGTCACACTTGCTGTAATAAAATATATAATATACAATATATATATATATATATATATACTAACATATTATTTACTTTAATTACAATTCTTACTTCATCTTCTACTTAATTACATGAACAAGTACTGTATAGCGTCGTATTCTTATTCTTATTCTTTTTTTTTTTATTGGTGATACAAAGAACTTGAAAATCTAGTTCACTTCTGTTTCCATCGTAATTCAAGTGGTTCTTTTAAAAATAGAATGATTTTATTATTTAATAAATATTTCAATGGCTTTTTTTTTATTATTATTAATCAAATTTATTAATTACTTTGCAACCTTTCTATCAAGGGCTACAATTAATATTTACTTTAAGAAAATTTAAATTATTAAAGTGTGTTATATTTTATAATTTTAATAATAATGTAATTAAAAATAATAATAGCTAAAAAAAAGTAAATTATTTGTCATTAGGTCTGGAATACCCTTTATGGTTATACGATAGATTATAATGATTTGACTACTTCACGTTATTTATTATGATGAATTAAAACAATGTGAATATAATAATTTTACATTGAAAAACATTTAATGAAATATACTGTATAATAGACGACTTGTAAAAAAATAAACAAACTCGCAGAATCCAACAATACTATAACAAAGTCCTATAGCAGACGATTTTGTGTTCCTGTCATAATTTAACATGCTTTCTTATGGGGGAATAAAGTAGCTAAAAAAATAGTTATAATTTTGTTTTTCTCAGTTTTAAAATTTTTACTATAGAAAATTTGTTTTCCTGAGTTTGAAGTCACTTGGTTGAAAAAAAAAATTCTATGACAAAAAATGGCTGATTTTCAGGAAAACAAAATATTTGAGACTCACAGTAACCTACAGTACAAATTTCAGTGTCATAAAAAATTTCTACCTCGAGTTATAGGTGCTTTATTCTTCTTTAAGAAAGCATGTTAAATCAAGGTAAAATATAAAATAAGACATGAGAAGTTTTATTCTATGTCGTAACAACAGAGTATAGAACAAGTCATAACACATTTCACATACACACAAAAATGAAATATTAATAAGTTGTCTTCTAGCACTTTATTGGCCTCTCAGTTTGTATATTTGTGTACAAGTAAATCCCCTTTTAACAATTCTTCTATTACAACAAAATAAAATTTCATATCGATTGTATGGTATATGGTATGAATTAGCTCCAACTCACAATTCTAAATTAGATATAATGTGAAACAAACATCAAAAACACAAACTGATTCACTGTTTTATTTCATTCATAAACATCTAATAAAACTTTGAGCAAAAGAACATTACCCATCAGGACAAGTACAGCAGTGAGTGCAATAATTATGAAAATATTAAGTATAAATTTTAATTGATACATTTTTTTATTATCACAGCAATTTCATTTTCTTTTTATTAAACTATTTATTTAAAGAATTTTCAATTGCAATGAAAATTAATTGCTATATGAGAAATTAATCCCAAGAAAAAAAATTAAGGTTGAATAAAAATAAGTATATAATTAAAATAAAAAAAGAAATAAAATATGTATATAAAGGATTTTCTATTTAATCCAATTAATTTATTTTCTCTCTTTTCTCTTTATTGTCATTTTATTACAATTTAAATTCTGCTGAATCTTACATAATTAAAAATATATAAGATTAAAATAGTAAAAAAAAAAAAAAAAAAAAAGAGAGAGAGAGAGAGAGAGAGAGAGAGCGAGAGAGATATAAAAATAAATACAAATTACTAGCAGAGTTGATTTTTTTAGTAAAAGAAATATTAATCTTAAGTTGAAGTTTCGTTAGAGAGAGAGAGAGAGAGAGAGAGAGAGAGAGAAAATAGGTTGTATGGCAGATAGGTTTTTGTTGTGTAAGTATTATGCGCGCACATGAATCCGATTTGCTTCAATCACTATAAGAGTAGGAGGGATGAGGGTGTTTATCAGAGGGGTAGCACGCATTGAGAGTACAATCATGATCAAGTCACGTCTCCAACTAAGTACACACTTATATATATAGTAGTACACCCCATATATATATATATATATATATATACTATATCTATCTATACTCAATAACATTCTAATTTATTATTAACATCACTTCATCTTTTTTGATGACTTAGCAGAAGAACTAAAGTAAATAACTATTTTATAATTTATTAAAAATATTATCATAATTTAATAGGATTCTTAAACAGATATACTTGAATTTGGGTTATTTATAAAAATGTCTTCCCCCCACATCCTTTAGAAATTAATAAGCGTTGAAAAGTTTAAATATTTTTGTTTTTGTATTTAAAGCAGTTCTTCTATATACATGAAGATTTCAATTGACTACATTTTTTTTTTCTATTTATTTGATTTTTTTTTATATAAATTATATATAAATTGATTGTAAAATGATGTAAATATGTGGAATCAATTTCTTGTAGCTGAAGTCGATGAAGTGTAATTTTTTTATATAGAAAGAGAGAGAGAGAGAGAGAGAGAGAGAGAGAATTCAAGTGCATGAACATGATGGATCTCCCCCCCCCCCCCCCCCTCCCGCTTTAAATCTCAGTATGTTCAATTTTCACATAATATTCAAAGTATCTCCCCTGCGGCTTTTCCAAAGCGTATATATGTATAGTAAAGGCATAGAGTAACAACAAAACGATTGAATGAGAGAGAGAGAGAGAGAGAGAAATATTATATAACATTGCTTTTACTTCATTCGTTCGTTCGTTCGTTCGTTCGTTCGTTCGCTTACAAACATATTGTTGGTTTTTGAAGTTGACAATAACATGGGAGTAAGTGTTACAACAAGCAAACTACTTGAGGAGTTCACATGGAAAATCCTATTATATATCATAAAAAGAGAGTGAGTTAGAGAGAGAAAATTTAATACCTCTTCCCTCTCTCTATATACCTTTAAAATTGATCATAACGTAAGTTTAAAAATACATCAAAAATATGTTTTTTATACTGTATAGGTAAATTTTATCAAATAAAATTTTATGTTACAAATTTAGAAATTTGTTATTCAATAGAAAAAAAAATGGTTAAATTTTTTTAGGATATAAAAAAGTTGTAATGGTCAGTTGTATATATATAATACGTAGTGGTCAATTTCAAGTCTCTTTATAATAGAAAAAGTTGTATTGCTCTGTGTAAGAGTTTTATATAGTATGACTCAAATTGATTTTTTTTTCTGGCGATAGACGGATAAGAAAAATAGTGCGGAACGTAAGGGAAAAAGGATTGAAAAGTTTGATCTTTTGAGACAACACAAACATCGAGAGCAGATAGAGACAGAGAGAGGGAGAGGGAGAGAGAGAGAGAGAAAGAGAGAGTCAACCAAACACATCAACACACAGTTGGCCAAAGCTAAAAAAACAAAATTGACAGTTTTTCTGACCCTTCACGTGTTTCAAATCAATTTCAACAGACGTGAGGCTAAAAAAGAAAAAAAATGGCGTGGAAAAAAAAAAGTATATATATATATTTATGTCATTCTTATACAACATTTTTCTGAAGTCTAAAAACCAGATTTAATATTTAGGATTGAAAACTATAAGTGTATAAATATTTTATGATACAAATATACTGATACCTATATAAAATTCTCTTTTAAATATCTCATAATATACTTCTACGGAAAGGTATGTTTTTTTAGGGTTTAAAATTCAGTTTTAGAATTTTTTAAAAACTATAATACGTAAAGTATGAAAAGCTGTAATATAAAATGTAATTGAATTTATTTATATATACGTTTTTAGTGGTTTTTGTATAGAAAAAAAAAAAAAAAAAAAAAAAAAAAGGAACATAGTTTGAGTTTTATATGTAGAGAAATGTAAAAGTAATAGAAAAGTAAAAAAACATTTCAATGTATACGTAATACATACTATATGTAAGTTTTATATTAGCTAGAAAAGCAAATAAGGTACTACAGGGAAAAAAAATACGATTACTCTAGTCTGTAGAAAGGTGAAAAATCTCGTACTTTTAGCCAAAACTTTAGCAAAAACTATCGCATAAAATGCATTTTCTTTTTGCTTATACTTTTCTTATCGCTAATAAAACCATTAAACTTTGTTCCCATTTTAAATTACCAGTATACTTTTTTCTTTTTTTCTTTATTTTCTATATAAAATCCATTTTATTTCCTTACAAACAATTACATGCAGTTCTATACTAAGTTTGCTTTATTACAATTTATTTTTTATTTATTATGTACGTTTTTCTCAATATTTTATGGCTATTTTTTTGTATTAAAAAAATATACAACATTGATTTATATATATCAGATTTTATTTCTTTTCATTTATTAAGAATAAAAAGTTGAAGAAAGGAAGAATACATATATATATATATATATATATATATATATATATATATATATATATATATATATATATATATATAATTTTTTTGTGTACGTTAATGTATTTTAAAGAGCTTTTAAATCAATATCGAATTTTTGGTGGGAATATATGATAAATTTCTTACATTAAGTTTTTTTTCTAAAGGTGCTATATAGAGTTAGAGGGAAGTATTGGGATAAGGGGGTGGGGGTGTGGTGGTTAAGGCAAGGGTGGTTGCTGATTACTCCAATATCGTTCGATATTTGATCTACTAGAAATAGAAAGAGAGAGAGAGAGAGAGAGAGAGAGAGAGAGAAAGCAACTCAGCCAACGAAGCAAAGGACATATAAACGTTGGTGGTTGGGGGGTGGGGGTTGGAAGGGGGTTGAGGGTTAGTAAAGGGGATAATGGAGCACAGTGGTCTCTCACCCCCTACCCTGAATAGCACCAGACGTAGAACAGCAATATTGCACCCCCAGAGTGTGTGAGAGAGCAAACCTCTCTCTCTCTCTCTCTCTCTCTCTCTCTCTCTCTCTCTCTCTCTCTGCTCTCTCTCTCTCTCCTCTCTCCTCTCTCATCCTTCTCTCTCTCTCTCTCTCTCTCTCTCTCTCTCTGTTGTCTATATATTGAACATTGTATGTGTGCAAACATGCTACAATTGCAATAACGGTACAAAATAACAATACCATTGCTGATATTATATACTTGATAATATAAACTCTCAAAACTATAACAATGTGTTATCCCATGAGTCCAAAAATATTATATACATTATACGCGCGTATACAAGCGCAACACAAAATTAAGCTCATCTATATTGATAATGCAAAATAAATTAAAATTGATTTAATTAATATTGTATGATATTCTGTAAAAATGAATTAATTAAAAAAAAATGCAATATACAGTATACATTATTGTTATATTTTAAGTTTTTTCATATATATATATTAAATATAATTTAATTAATAATAAATTCATAATTAAGTTAAATTATTAAATGAGAGTTTTGACTTTTTTTCCCCTAAATTCATTAATAATTAACGTGTAAAAATATTGTAACTACCTTGTCAGGAAGTAATTAAAAAAGATTATGTAATTAAATTATCTCAACGATTATAAAGTTAATTTTGTTTTTATCAGCCATTCAAGTAATAAAATATTATTACCATGCTCGGAAAAAAAAAAAAAAATTGAAGCGTAATTCAAGTTAGCATGAAAATAATTATGATACTCATTATATAAATTGCTTCTTTTAAAACATATTAATTCAATCTGAATAATTATTTTTACTATGGAGTACACTCGACAAAGATTAAATTTTTTTAACATTTAAATAATTGCGCAAAGTTTTCATTGTTATTATTATGAATAATAATAAAAACGCATTGAGAGTTTTTAACATTTAAAATTTTAATATTATTCTTGTGTAACATAAAACTAAAAACATTGATATACATACGTTAAGTTTTCGTCTTTTAATATTGGTAATATGAGAATATTGGAATTGTATGTAATTAAATGGTTGATAAATTTATAAATATTTTTGTGTGGAAGCACGAGAATGAAATATGAAATTAATATTTAATATATTATATAACAAAAAAAAAAAGTAAAAGCAATTATTTAAGGTATTTCAGCTAAAGTTACGTAAAAATGAGAAAGGGTAATAATAATAATAAAAAGTGGAGCTTATGAACATACCATAGTGTATATAAAATGACCATCATATATATATATATATATTGCAAGGGGGTTGATTATTATATGAAATACTTCGTAATATATATACACAACACGGAAAGCAAGTTAAGTGAGCAAGGGTGCAATATTAAAAGCAATTAAGTAATTTCGACATTTGCAGGTAATGTATCGTTTTACCAAATGGAGGAAGGAAGGAGGTATTTTTTGAGTGATTGAGAGAGAGAGAGAGAGAGAGAGGAGAGAGAGAGAAGAGAGAGAGAGAGAGAG
>OX439132.1:35805233-35839101 GCA_949318235.1 Ecdyonurus torrentis | reverse complement strand
AACAGCAGAAGTAACAGAATTGTGTTCAATTACAACATTTCAATTTAAAATTGTCGTAAAAAACATTTTTTTTGATACAAAACATACGATACTCTTAAGTTTTTTTCTCCTTCATTTATTTTCTGTAAGAGCAGACAGAAATTTCTTCAAAAGTATATTTTGTGGTTACTTAAAGCCATAGAACACATAAAACAACATGTGCTTTTTAATAAATAAACACGAAATGGGATCTTCAAAACTGTTGATAATTTTTACCAGAATGTTAATGTATACCCCCCACAAGAAAGCGTAAAAATACTGTAAAGTATGCAATTTAAGTTACTACATATTCATGTTTCTAACCTCAGAAATTTGCAAAAATTAGTATAAAAATGTAGTGTGGGTTGCATGAATCGAAAATTCTGATCTCTGCTATGGAGTTACAGTTGGGTTTGAGACAAACTAAAGTTATTTATATGTAAGTCCCATCAAATGTTTTGTGATATAAATGCTTATATGTTTTCTTCTGGTCTATTCCTTCAAGTTTTGTTTTACTTCATTTATATTCTGTAAGAGAAGACAGAAATTTCTTCAAAAATATATTTTGTGGTTACTTAAGAATAAACTTATATAAAGCACACTAGATACGTTTATTACAATTTATATTATTTGCTTTTGTATATATGTATAAGGGGGAAGGGTAAAAGTAATTTTAGTAACTCATTTTGTAATTTGTGTTTAAATATATATCTAGATTTAATCTACCTCTCTAAAGAAGTGTTTATAAAAAAAAATCGATACGTAGATAGTAAATATAGATATTATTTATAATATATTACACTGTCATATATATTTAATTTATTATTTATTTAATTTTAAATGTTATAGCGTTTTGTTTTTTACAATATATTATATAATTTTATTAATTTGTGAATTCAAAAAATAATTATGATATTATTATATATTTTTTTTAAACTTTACTATAAGCCTAATAAAAAACAATGATTTTACGATTAATTTATTCATATTTCTATCTTTCAATTAACAAAACAATGCTTCGTACTCGTGGTGACATGTAACCAATGAGAATCGTGCAGAAAAATTTAGAAAAAATTGTAATTTCCTATCCATTGCAGGACCATTCTTAAAGCTATTTTTGTAAAAACTACACAGTAAAACGAAGATATTTAAATATTGCAAAACACTATTATACAATTCTAAATTATTAAAAAAATATATATACTAACATTTTTTACCACGCTAAAAGGCACGAATAAAATGAAAAGGCTTACTTTTTAATTAAAAAATTATCATAAAAGTACATTAACAAATTTGTTACGTATTCACTTATAATATAATTTATTATTATTTTTTTATTAAAATGACATGAATAAAAAAAAATCTAAAAACTATTATAAAAGCGATCTAATGATATTAATAGATAATTACTAATTAAAAACTTACAAAGATAATATATCTATAAAAAAAAATATATATATCTCTAGTTAAAATTAATGTAAGTTAAATAATTTTTTAATACTTTTGATTTAAATAAAAGATAATTTAAAGTAGGTTAACGAAAGAGAAGGAAATGCTTTTTTTTTTAAATAAGTAAGAGAAGGAGAAATAAAATAAAGCTTTGAATGCATTAGGGTTTAAATTACCATTATTTTAAATGACTAACATTGCATCACATAGGATGAGTAAGATAAAAAAAAAAAAAATCTTTATTAGATTCCACACTACGATCTTCTACAGTATATATCATATTACTCTACAGCACGCGCTTATTATTATAACACTATAGGTTTCTTTTTAAGAAAATACATTAAGTACTATATTATAATATAATAATATTCTAATTTGATACTTAAAAGATATAATTTATCTTTTATATTGAAATGATAATGTCGGTAAACATTCAAAGTAAAGGAAGTACTTTATAAAGATGTGTTTTTTAGGTCACACTTGCTGTAATAAAATATATAATATACAATATATATACTAACATATTATTTACTTTAATTACAATTCTTACTTCATCTTCTACTTAATTACATGAACAAGTACTGTATAGCGTCGTATTCTTATTCTTTTCTTTTTTTTATTGGTGATACAAAGAACTTGAAAATCTAGTTCACTTCTGTTTCCATCGTAATTCAAGTGGTTCTTTCAAAAATAGAATGATTTTATTATTTAATAAATATTTCAATGGCTTTTTTTTTATTATTAATCAAATTTATTAATTACTTTGCAACCTTTCTATCAAGGGCTACAATTAATATTTACTTTAAGAAAATTTAAATTATTAAAGTGTGTTATATTTTATAATTTTAATAATAATGTAATTAAAAATAATAATAGCTAAAAAAAAGTAAATTATTTGTCATTAGGTCTGGAATACCCTTTATGGTTATGCGATAGATTATAATGATTGGGCTAGTTTACAGTATTTATTATGATGAATTAAAAGAACGTTAATATATAATAATTTTACATTGAAAAATATTTAATGAAATATACTGTAAAATAGAAGACTTGTAAGAAAATAAACAAACTCGCAGAATCCAACAATACTATAACAAAGTCCTATAGCAGACGATTTTGTGTTCCTGTCATAATTTAACATGCTTTCTTATGGGGGAATAAAGTAGCTAAAACAATAGTTAAATTTTGTTTTTCTCAGTTTTAAAATTTTTACTATAGAGCTTTTGTTTTCCTGAGTTTGAAGTCACTTGGTTGAAAAAAAAATTCTATGACAAAAAATGGCTGATTTTCAGGAAAATAAAATATTTGAGACTCACAGTAACCTACAGTACAAATTTCAGTGTCATGAAAATTTTCTACCTCGAGTTATAGGTGCTTTATTCTTCTATAAGAAAGCATGTTAAATCAAGGTAAAATATAAAATAAGACATGAGAAGTTTTATTCTATGTCGTAACAGAGTATAGAGCAAGTCATAACACATTTCACATACACACAAAAATGAAATATTAATAAGTTGTCTTCTAGCACTTTATTGGCCTCTCAGTTTGCTTATTTGTGTACAAGTAAATACCCTTTTAGCAAGTCTTCTATTACAACAAAATAAAATTTCATATCGATTGTATGGTATATGGTATGAATTAGCTCCAACTCACAATTCTAATTTAGATATAATGTGAAACAAACATCAAAAAATCAAACTGATTGACTGTTTTATTTCATTCATAAACATCTAATAAAACTTTGAGCAAAAGAACATTACCCAGGACAAGTACAGCAGTGAGTGGAATAATTATGAAAATATTAACTATAAATTTTAATTGATACATTTTTTTACTATCACAGCAATTTAATTTTCTTTTTATTAAACTATTTATTTAAAGAATTTTCAATTGCAATGAAAATTAATTGCTATATGAGAAATTAATCCCAAGAAAAAAATTAAGGTTAAATAAAAATAAGTATATAATTAAAATAAAAAAAGAAATAAATAAAATATGTATAAAGGATTTTCTATTTAATCCAATTAATTTATTTTCTCTCTTTTCTCTTTATTGTCATTTTATTACAATTTAAATTCTGCTGAATCTTACATAATTAAAATATATAAGATTAAAATAGTAAAAAAAAAAAAAAAAAAAAAAAAAAAAAAAAAAAAAAAAAAAAAAAAAAAGAGAGAGAGAGAGAGAGAGAGAGAGAGAGAGGGGGGGAGAGAGAGAGAGAGCGAGAGAGATATAAAAATAAATACAAATTACTAGCAGAGTTGATTTTTTTAGTAAAAGAAATATTAATCTTAAGTTGAAGTTTCGTTAGAGAGAGAGAGAGAGAGAGAGAGAGAAAATGGGTTGTACAGTATGGCAGATAGGTTTTTGTTGTGTAAGTATTATGCGCGCACATGAATCCGATTTGCTTCAATCACTATAAGAGTAGGAGGGATGAGGGTGTTTATCAGAGGGGTAGCACGCATTGAGAGTACAATCATGATCAAGTCACGTCTCCAACTAAGTACACACTTATATATATAGTAGTACACCCCATATATATATATACTATATCTATCTATACTCAATAACATTCTAATTTATTATTAACATCACTTCATCTTTTTTGATGACTTAGCAGAAGAACTAAAGTAAATAACTATTTTATAATTTATTAAAAATATTATCATAATTTAATAGGATTCTTATACAGATTTACTTGAATTTGGGTTATTAATAAAAGTGTCTTCCCCCCCCCCCCCCCACATCCTTTAGAAATTAATAAGCGTTGAAAATTTTAAATATTTTTGTTTTTGTATTTAAAGCAGTTCTTCTATATACATGAAGATTTCAATTGACTACATTTTTTTTTTCTATTTATTTGATTTTTTTTTTATGAATTATATATAAATTGATTGTAAAATGATGTAAATATGTGGAATCAATTTCTTGTAGCTGAAGTCGATGAAGTGTAATTTTTTTATATAGAAGAGAGAGAGAGAGAGAGAGAGAGAGAGAGAGAGAGAGAGAGAGAGAGAGAATTCAAGTGCATGAACATGATGGATCTCCCCCCCCCCCCTCCCTCTTTAAATCTCAGTATGTTCAATTTTCACATAATATTCAAAGTATCTCCCCTGCGGCTTTTCCAAAGCGTATATATGTATAGTAAAGGCATAGAGTAACAACAAAACGATTGAATGAGAGAGAGAGAGAGAGAGAAATATTATATAACATTGCTTTTACTTCATTCGTTCGTTCGTTCGTTCGCTTACAAACATATTGTTGGTTTTTGAAGTTGACAATAACATGGGAGTAAGTGTTACAACAAGCAAACTACTTGAGGAGTTCACATGGAAAATCCTATTATATATCATAAAAAGAGAGTGAGTTAGAGAGAGAAAATTTAATACCTCTTCCCTCTCTCTATATACCTTTAAAATTGATCATAACGTAAGTTTAAAAATACATCAAAAATATGTTTTTTATACTGTATAGGTAAAATTTATCAAATAATATTTTATGTTACAAATTTAGAAATTTGTTATTCAATAGAAAAAAAAAAGGGTTAAAATTTTTTAGGATATAAAAAAGTTGTAATGGTCAGTTCTATATATATATACGTAGTGGTCAATTTCAAGTCTCTTTATAATAGAAAAAGTTGTATTGCTCTGTGTAAGAGTTTTATATAGTATGACTCAAATTGATTTTTTTTTTCTGGCGATAGACGGATAAGAAAAATAGTGCGGAACGTAAGGGAAAAAGGATTGAAAAGTTTGATCTTTTGAGACAACACAAACATCGAGAGCAGATAGAGACAGAGAGAGGGAGAGGGAGAGAGAGAGAGAGAAAGAGAGAGTCAACCAAACACATCAACACACAGTTGGCCAAAGCTAAAAAAACAAGATTGACAGTTTTTCTGACCCTTCACGTGTTTCAAATCAATTTCAACAGACGTGAGGCTAAAAAAGAAAAAAAATGGCGTGGAAAAAAAAAAAGTATATATATATATTTATGTCATTCTTATACAACATTTTTCTGAAGTCTAAAAACCAGATTTAATATTTAGGATTGAAAACTATAAGTGTATAAATATTTTATGATACAAATATACTGATACCTATATAAAATTCTCTTTTAAATATCTCATAATATACTTCTACGGAAAGGTATGTTTTTTTAGGGTTTAAAATTCAGTTTTAGAATTTTTTAAAAACTATAATACGTAAAGTATGAAAAGCTGTAATATAAAATGTAATTGAATTTATTTATATATACGTTTTTAGTGGTTTTTGTATAGAAAAAAAAAAAAAAAAAAAAAAAAAAGGAACATAGTTTGAGTTTTATATGTAGAGAAATGTAAAAGTAATAGAAAAGTAAAAAAACATTTCAATGTATACGTAATACGTACTATGTAAGTTTTATATTAGCTAGAAAAGCAAATAAGGTACTACAGGGAAAAAAAAATACGATTACTCTAGTCTGTAGAAAGGTGAAAAATCTCGTACTTTGAGCCAAAACTTTAGCAAAAACTATCGCATAAAATGCATTTTCTTTTTGCTTATACTTTTCTTATCGCTAATAAAACCATTAAACTTTGTTCCCATTTTAAATTACCAGTATACTTTTTTCTTTTTTCTTCTTTATTTTCTATATAAAATCCATTTTATTTCCTTACAAACAATTACATGCAGTTCTATACTAAGTTTGCTTTATTACAATTTATTTTTTATTTATTATGTACGTTTTTCTCAATATTTTATGGCTATTTTTTTGTATTAAAAAAATGTACAACATTGATTTATATATATCAGATTTTATTTCTTTTCATTTATTAAGAATAAAAAGTTGAAGAAAGGAAGAATACATATTATATATATATATATATATATATATATATATATATATATATATATATATATATATATATATATATAATTTTTTTTGTGTACGTTAATGTATTTTAAAGAGCTTATAAATCAATATCGAATTTTTGGTGGGAATATATGATAAATTTCTTACATTAAGTTTTTTTTTCTAAAGGTGCTATATAGAGTTAGAGGGAAGTATTGGGATAAGGGGGTGGGGGTGTGGTGGTTAAGGCAAGGGTGGTTGCTGATTACTCCAATATCGTTCGATATTTGATCTACTAGAAATAGAGAGAGAGAGAGAGAGAGAGAGAGAGAGAGAGAGAGAGAGAGAGAAAGCAACTCAGCCAACGAAGCAAAGGACATATAAACGTTGGTGGTTGGGGGGTGGGGGGTGGAAGGGGGTTGAGGGTTAGTAAAGGGGATAATGGAGCACAGTGGTCTCTCACCCCCTACCCTGAATAGCACCAGACGTAGAACAGCAATATTGCACCCCCAGAGTGTGTGAGAGAGCAAACCTCTCTCTCTCTCTCTCTCTCTCTCTCTCTCTCTCTCTCTCTCTCTCTCTCTCTCTCTCTCTCTCTCTCTGTTGTCTATATATTGAACATTGTATGTGTGCAAACATGCTACAATTGCAATAACGGTACAAAATAACAATACCATTGCTGATATTATATACTTGATAATATAAACTCTCAAAACTATAACAATGTGTTATCCCATGAGTCCAAAAATATTATATACATTATACGCGCGTATACAAGCGCAACACAAAATTAAGCTCATCTATATTGATAATGCAAAATAAATTAAAATTGATTTAATTAATATTGTATGATATTCTGTAAAAATGAATTAATTAAAAAAAATTGCAATATACAGTATACATCATTGTTATAGTTTAAGTTTTTTCATATATATATATATTATATAATTTAATTAATAATAAATTCATAATTAAGTTAAATTATTAAATGAGAGTTTTGACTTTTTTCCCCCTAAATTCATTAATAATTAACGTGTAAAAATATTGTAACTACCTTGTCAGGAAGTAATTAAAAAAGATTATGTAATTAAATTATCTCAACGATTATAAAGTTAATTTTGTTTTTATCAGCCATTCAAGTAATAAAATATTATTACCATGCTCGGAACAAAAAAAAAAAAAAAAAAAATTGAAGCGTAATTCAAGTTAGCATGAAAATAATTATGATACTCATTATATAAATTGCTTCTTTTAAAACATATTAATTCAATCTGAATAATTATTTTTACTATGGAGTACACTCGACAAAGATTAAATTTTTTTTAACATTTAAATAATTGCGCAAAGTTTTCATTGTTATTATTATGAATAATAATAAAAACGCATTGAGAGTTTTTAACATTTAAAATTTTAATATTATTCTTGTGTAACATAAAACTAAAAACATTGATACGTACATATGTTAAGTTTTCGTCTTTTAATATTGGTAATATGAGAATATTGGAATTGTATGTAATTAAATGGTTGATAAATTTATAAATATTTTTGTGTGGAAGCACGAGAATGAAATATGAAATTAATATTTAATATATTATATAACAAAAAAAAAAAGTAAAAGCAATTATTTAAGGTATTTCAGCTAAAGTTACGTAAAAATGAGAAAGGGTAATAATAATAATAAAAAGTGGAGCTTATGAACATACCATAGTGTATATAAAATGACCATCATATATATATATTGCAAGGGGGTTGATTATTATATGAAATACTTCGTAATATATATACACAACACGGAAAGCAAGTAAAGTGAGCAAGGGTGCAATATTAAAAGCAATTAAGTAATTTCGACATTTGCAGGTAATGTATCGTTTTACCAAATGGAGGAAGGAAGGAGGTATTTTTTGAGTGATTGAGAGAGAGAGAGAGAGAGAGAGAGAGAGAGAGAGAGAGAGAGAGTAAGAGCGTGCGCCAAACAGATGGCGCCTTAGTGGCGCCCTATGGTGTCTCATCAACTCACCATACTAACTGACCCAACTATCTACCCTCCTACCCTCCCTCTATCTCCACACTATAAGCACTAACAACGACAATATCCGGTCACTTTAAGTGCAACAAAATAACATTGCCAGAGTCATCAAACTCCCTTCCTTTAGGGACTCCAAAGCTATAACATTACCTAACCTCCTTTAACCCCCTTTTCATCACTCTTGCCAATGTTTGAACACTGTTTGTTTTACCTTTATAGTGTTGCAAAAACATAAAAAATAACTATCATTTTTTTTTCTATTTCTCTCTCTCTCTCTCTCTCTCTCTCTCTCTCTCTCTCTCTCTCTCTCTCTCTCTCTCTCTCTCTCTCTCTCTCTCTCTCTTTTTATACCAATGTATACACAAAAATGTTACTATAATATATTATGATACTGCTTTTTAAATTAAGTATGGTACATCAAATAACACACGTGTAAAAAAAAAATGTTACTTTAATGGTTGAGGTTTAAGTAGACTGTACAGTACATAATATTAACCACTTGGAAATTATATGGGAAAATTCATTATATAAATTGCACGTTATGCAAGAACATCATCCATTTAAAGTATTACCTGAACTTTATAATGTTATATATATATATATATATATATATAATATATATATATATATATATATATATATATATATATATATATATATATATATATATATATATATATAATATGTATAATAAACTGAAATACAGTATATAAGTGGTATTAAAGTTATGCATTTTTTTTTTCGCAACAAAATGCAATGCAATGCAACAAATTACATTTAATTTTATTTCCAATAAGTACGCAACTATTTTTCCATATAAACTCAAAAATATGTAAAGCGCGAAAAGTTTATTTTTATTTTTCTATTATGTATATTTATTTTTATAATTACAGGTAAATGAATAGCTAAATTTTTTTTATTATTAATCAAACATTTTTTTCACGAACTATTTTACTACGTTTCTGTTAATGTAAATTAATTTATTTTGAACATACTAAAAAAAAAAAAAAAAAACTTAAAAAATTACTCAATAATTTTTTTAGGTCCTAGAATTTTATTAACGTTCATCAATAAAATAAAAACACGTAAATAAAAACAGGTAATACGACATTAAGTTTGTTGAAAAAAAAAAAAAAAAAAAAAAAAGCAGCAATAATATATTTTTTTTATAGCAAACTCTTCGTGTACATAAACTAAAATTATTACCGAGTGATCTCAACGTAATCATGAATATTTTACCACTTTTTCTTCATAGCTCTAAATTTTATGAAGCATTATTAGCAAGCTCGTTTATATTAAACACAGTTATATACAGACGTAAACATTTTTTTTAATACAAACATTTTGTATATACGTAATGGATAAAAACAGTCACAAAATTTGATGAAAAGATATAGAAAAAAATGAAGTTATACAATTTTTTTTAGATAATTAAATTCTTTCTGAAAATTACAAATATAATGTTTATTTTTTTTCTGCTACCTTTTTTTCCTTTAATTTAAATAAAGATAAAAACAAAATTTTTAATGGTGTATAACAAGACGCAGATAATAAAAAAGTTATATTTTGTTAAGTTTTGTGAGTTTAAATAAATATGTTTACTGAACAGTAATTATTATTTTAATATTTACTCATGCATTACTTTTTTTTAATTGTTAGATTATAATGAACATGTCCTTTAAGCTCTAAAATTTATTTTAATAAAATATACAATTGGATACCACTATAGCAATCATTATCAGAAATAATAAAATCTGTTTTTTTGATAAATAAATTATTTTAGTTTAACAATAACAAAAATTTAGGCGAAGTGTCAAGTCATTATTTAGAGAGCATGTAGAGAGAGAGAGAGAATATAAAACAATGTAATTATAAATTAAGCGTTAGCAAGGTTTGAAGTGTTTTGGTCAAGTGTCAGAATATTACGACCTTCCCCCCCCCCCCCTTCCACCTCCTCCCCTCTCTTCCTCATTACTAGTCGGTTGTTTGGTGTGCATTTGGTCAAGCTTGACAAGTGTTGGGGTGAGAGGGTTGGATACGCGTCGTTGCATGGGAAAATAAACAACACATCAAAAAAACACTAACAACAAAAAATAATAATAATAACAATCATTACTACATATTTCTCTTCACATTATTTAGTCTTTAATATTTGTGAGAATATAACTATATTTTTTGATTGGAATCAATTTTACACGTATTTAAACAAACAGGTTAAGTTTAATCAACAAAATGAAAAACTTTTTTTTTATATACGTACTGATTTTTTTTTTTAATCATAATATGATATATAGGTTAGTGAACTATAACGTATATAATATGAAACAATATATTGAAGGGTAAAATAATTGGATATATCTTATTATATTGACAATATATATCGTTATAATATAGGTTTGTTTATTTTTAATAAGAAGTATCATGTATACTATGTACGGAGAAGAGAAAAATATCGCATGTATGTGTGTTTGTGTGTGTGTGTGTGTGTGTGTGTGTGTGTGTGTGTGTGTGTGTGTGTGTGTGTGTGTGTGTGTGTGTGTGTGTGTGTGTGTGTGTGTATTTTCCTAATAAGGAAATGGAGCCTCTTTCTCATATAATAATTTATAGTATCAGGTCACAGGTGAAAACAAGGGACACAAAAAAAGAAGAACAAGTGCCTTTCTCAACACACATACATACGAAAAAAGAAAAAAATCTTTCTCTAGCTGTGTTGTATTTTGTAACACATACAGAAAAAATATATATAGAAAAAAAGGTCGTATAAAAAAATGCTCTGGATTTTTTTAAGGGTTAAAGTACACATTACACACCTGCTACAGTCTTACGTTAAAAAAAAAAAAAAAAAAAAAAAAAAAACGTCACTTTTATACTATACACATACTTTTCTTTTAAAAAACATCTTTAAGTAATATTTACTTCATTTTTCTATTAAATTTCTTATAAATTTTCTATATATTGTGTTTGATCGAAGGGTGTTTTTATATTTAAAGTAAATGATATGGAAAAAAAATACATAAGGGTGAGGTATATAGCAGACAGGAAAAGGTTTTTTTTTTTTTTGATTATGAAATAAAGTAATAGTTAACTTTTTTTTTCCTCCTTACAGTTGAGTCACCACAACTAAAAAAAATATTCTTGATATGAAATATTACTTCATCTTTGTCAAGAAAAAAAAAATCTTGCATCATTGCAATATAAAATTATATTTAATAAAAGTCATCATTTAATCAAAAATTATATACACTTAAGGTCATAAAAGGTCATATAAGAAAATGTAATATGCATGCTCTATTTAACCAATAGTTTCCTTAATACAGTATATCAAAAATATTATTTATTACTATGAAAAATATTATATAAGCAATTTCAAATTTTACTATACCATAATATAACGTTAACTATATTATACTGATACTTTATTTTTTAAGTATTGCAATTTATTGTGTATATTATATATATATGATCATATAAGATCATTTATTATATTATGCTGTACAAAAATTTCTTTTAAATTAACTTTTTCAGGATAGATTTGCTTCAATTATATTTATCTAAAAATGAAATAAATTCTCATTGACCCTAATCTCTCTCTCTCTCTCTCTCTCTCTCTCTCTCTCTCTCTCTCTCTCTCTCTCTCTCTCGCACACACACTTAATCGAATGGTAATATATTTTTTTAACCACAAAACTTGCTGATACTTTTTATACCCCACAGCTTTTAATTGATTGCTAATCGATTTTTATATCGTCAAGTAAAAAAAAAAAAAAAAAAAAAAAAAAAAAAGAAGCTCCTTTTTTTCCAGAACTTAATATTATGACATTTTCAAGTTATGTCTTAATATAAAAAGCCACCCTTATTTTTTTGCATCCCCCTCTTCCTCTCTCATCTAGGAATTCTTTATTTTTTTGTACTCCCCTTATTTGAAATTCATCTTATAGCACCCGCTTACCATTAACGAATTAAATCCTAAATCTATAACCGTTTTATTTGCGTTTATACTACTTCCCTCAATTTTTTTTTTCACTCCAACCCCCCACATCTCTTATCATATTCATCTCTATGTAGTATAATATTAAAAAAAGGAAAAGCATATCCATTTCATTTTAATGAAAAACAATTTCGATACCACCAGTAAATTACTTTTGTTTTTTTAATAATAATAAAAAAATATAATGTTATTGATTTATTCATCAACTCATCATTCTTTTTTAATACTGCTGTAAATAGTGAATGATAATTACATGAATAAATTATCATAAAATGTCAAAAGTGATATTGTATGACTGAACGCAGAACTGATATTTCAATTTAAAATTTACAAACACGATTTACGATTTTTTTTATTATTATTATTAAGTTTTAAGAAATATGTAACGATATATATAAATAAACCTTTCATTTTAGAGTACAGACTTTTTCTGTCTATGAATATATTTTTATTCCTTTTATGTACCATAATATAAAAAGCTATAAATTTCATATCAGAAAAAAATAAACAAACTTCAAATATTGAACATTTATTATAAGCTCTTATTATTGCTACCTTTATTAAAAGATATCCTGGCCTCTAAACATTAAATTAAAAACGTAAAATTCATGAGATGAGTATCCATGAGGGACTGTCATACATACTCCATATTAACTTAATATTAAGTCCCTTAATTAGCCTCGAAAACTGGGGAGAAAACATGTAAAGTAGGCAACAACCTGGATTTTGTGACGTCATGATTTCGAAAAGTTGCCTACTTTAAAGTCTTTTTTAACTCCAGTTTGTGATATTAAAGAAAGATTAAAGGGCTCCTGGCATCTTAAAATTAAATAAAAAAACGTAAAAATCATGAGATGTGGCCATTATTCATACACATATAATATCCTTCAACCCTTCTGTAGCCTCATAAACTGGAAGTACGCAACTTTAGGAATGCATGACGTCATCAATTCCGGGTCTACAATAGAAATTGTAGCGCGGGTCGCTTACTTTACAAGTTTTCTACCTAGTTTGTAAGAGTACTGAAGGGTTAAGGCACAAAATGAGTGTTTGTATAAAAGTCCTATATCATGATTTATCATTGAAAGTAAAAATGTTTTTCAGGTCAGGATCTCCTTTGAGATTTAAAATAACACACGAAATTGTTTCCTTAATTAACATAAAAAATCTTGGTAAGGCTTACCCCTTTGTTTATCATTAGGTCAGATATGTTTGTGAACTCTAGACTCACCTGCAATCAGAAAAGAACAAAAATTAATATTTCATACATCACACAAAAATATTATATTTTTTCATTTTTAATTCATTAATTATTATTAAAATTTCAAATATATTAAATCAATGGAAAATCATTCATTAAAATTATATTAATTAAGCAATAATTATATCATATTTCATTTTTAGACACCCTTTTTTATTGTATGTATGTGTGTGTGTGTGTATATATATATATATATATATATATATATTCATGCGTAATTTTTTTTGAAATAAAACTTTTTTATTATATAATTAAGAATAATGTATTCTAAATTGGTAATGGAAAGAGAAAGAGAGAGAGAGAGGTGTCATGTATTTGCGTGCCGAGGGTACATTTACAGGCACGTTCTATATTATACATGATGGGGTGTGTGGTAGACTACAGGGGTTGGGGGGTTGGGAGGGAGGGGTTCTCCTGTGATGTGATTACCATCCAGAATGTGTCTCTCTCTTTCGCTTTGCAAAATACATACATGCATGTGCATGAAACGAACTGCTGCATTCTAAGCAGAACGTAAATCAATTTCAGAGAGAGAGAGAGAGAGAGAGAGAGAGAGAGAGAGAGAGAGAGAGAGAGAGAGAGAGAGAGAGAGAGAGAGAGAGAGAGAGAATATGGTGTGCAGTAAATATATATAGGGTTTGTCAACCATAATACCATACACAGTACGTAACAATTCAAAATGACAAAAAAATATATATACATATATAAATTTTATCTCTTCTCTCTCTCTCTCTTTACATATTATACGAAAATAAACTGAAAATCAGTTTTTTGTTATGTAAAAATATCGAACATATAACTTTAATCGAATTTTTTTAGAAGTCAAAAAAAAAAATTGTATAATAATTTAAATAATAACATTACAAAAAGTGCTTTTTAAATAATTAAATTTTGTTATTATATATATATATATATATATATATATATATATATATATATATATATATATATATATATATATATATATATATATATATATATATATATATGAAATCTAGTTAGAGAGTAGAAAAGGCAATTTTTTATGACTATACATTATACTTTATGGTATAAAACGTAGACAAACGTAGTTTATAGAAGGTGTGTATTATATATATATATATATATATATATATATATATATATATATATATATATATATATATATATATATATATATATATATATATATAGTATACATACGCTTGGTAGACAGAAGTAAAGCCATAGTATAATATGCACGATTCTATTTGTAGTAAAACATGAGGATAATCTCCCGACTTACAATTCATTTATCTGTCACAATATGACTAACTAATGAGAGAGAATATAATACCCTTACGTGAGTTTTTTTTTTCCTAACATGTAATAGTAAATGAGTTTTTATCTTATTTCAGTACATAGTAAGTAAAGTTTATTCATGTAATTAGTAATTCTGAATTTTATTTTATATAGTAATAATGAAACATTATACCATTTGTATTATATATAAACGCCACTATTATTATTATTTCTCTTTTGTATAAACGTTATTATTATACATTTTCTTTTAAATTTAAATAAAACTAATTTATTATAATTACTTTATTTTATATCCAAAACTATTATTTTCTTACTATACTATGAACTCAAAAGTTTAATTTGAGTTTATTCGTAAAATATGCGATATATTTTGAGAAACTTATTTTTTTTTTACAAGTTTACTTATTTCATGATTTTAAACAAAAGGGGGGAGGGAATGTCATACAATTAAAAATATAGTAAATATTATGATATTTGTAAATAAAATGCTCCAAAAAAAAAATCTGAATAATAGAATTTAATTTAAGTCATAAAACAAAATTCATTAAATGTGAAGCCAAAAGAGTATAAAAAATGGGAAATTAATTACAACTGCATTATACTGCAAATAAATGAGAAAAAGAAGAAAAAAATAGAGGGAAAGTGTTGATATAATATAATAAAAAAAGTAAAAATTCTGGCATATATACACACAAATATAAAGTTGAGTACGGGTGAGGAAACAAAGCGGACATATTTTAACGTAGATGCCAAGTATAGAAGGGGGCGCCATACATATATATATATACCGCAGGCGAAGTTATTGTTTCCTGCGTGGCGCCTATCTTAACAGAAATATACATACAAAAGTAGAGTTCTCTCTCTCTCTCTCTCTCTCTTTCACATACCTGCATGGAATTAGTAAGTCCATTTGAGATGTCAACAAAAACAAACCCCTACTTGCAACCCCTTTCCTTCCTTTTTAACAGGAAATAAATACCAACACTCTTTATTTAATAAAAAACAAAGTATATAATTAATATTCTTATAAAATATTATATAATTAATTGTAAAAGTAATTAATTTTATTTTATACATTAGGTTTTCTGTGTGAAATCTTTATATATATATTTTTCTCCCTTTTAAAATATCAACGTATAATACTGTATAGGTAATATAATATGACTACTTTAATACGTTACTCGTTGTATGTGATACGTATATACCTTCCTTTTACTATATATTTATATATATATATGTACTGTATATACTATAAACACCCTATCCCACAAATCACTAATACCAATTAAAACAAGTGATTTTAGGAAGGGTTGTTTACAAGCATTTTGCCTATATCAAACTATGCAAGCTTAAGAGATAAACGTAATTACGCTGTGAAGAAAAGCAATAACATTTTAAATATTTTGTGAAAAAATCATTTTTACGTATATTATATTAATACTATAAACTCTACAGTGTTTTTATAAGAGATAAAATTTAAATGTGAATTTAATTAAATAAATGCAATCCGTATACTTCAATGCATTTTTGTTTTTTAAAGTGTATTTCGTTTACATCATATAATAGTTCTCGTAACAGGTTTACTATGTGTAATATAAAATAAAACTTGGATTAATATATTCCCAACATTTCATTAGTTTCAAATTATAGATGAATTATATAATCCACTATGCATTATACTTGAATTAAACCAAAATCAATAGTTAATTAATGATAAACAAAACTAATAGCAAATACAAGTGGTTCAAACTAAAAATGAGTTGTTTTTAAAAACTTCTCTAATGAAATGCTATAGCAATAAACACCACTGCGCATTAATAGGTTTATTTTTGTATATAACCATAACTGGCAAAGTCTGTATATATATACATATATATATATATATATATATATATATATATATATATATATATATATATATATATATATATATATATATATATATATATATATATATAGGCGGAGTAATAAAATAAATAGTAAAATTTTTCCTTTATTTTTAAATATTAAAAAAAAAAAAAAAAAAATACACTAAATAATTTTGGAAAAATAGTATTTTAAATACTAAATACTACATAAATTTATCATTACAAAATAGCTGGAGTATGTATATAGTTTCATGTCCCTATTGCGTAAACTTGCACAAATTAATTTATTGAAAAAAAAAATAATAATAAAAATAAAAAAAGTCTAGATTCAAATCAATTTACTGTAAACTGAAATGAATATAAAATATATTATATACCATGTTATAATATATAATTCCTGGGAAAGCATAATATTTGTATGCATATATCGACGATCAATTATATATACCAAATGAGTGACAAATTGCATTTTATTATAATATGAATACACAATTCTACAAAACGCAATAATTTAAATTCCATATATTAATATACAGTATGCTTACTAATAAAAATAAAAAAATTATTATTTACTCTATATATATATATATAGTCACTTCTATATTATTAATGTTTATAATAAAACGAAAGGTTCATTTACATATTACGAATGTCTGTAATCAACGATATAGAATTAACCTAGCATGTCAATAACAATAATAATATTATCAATATATAGAACAATTCAATATAATATACAATAAAATATGCTAATTAATATGATCATATAGAAGTGCACGTGGATATCATCAACATTTTATACATAGACGATGTAATCCATATAGTTTAACAGTTACCAGTACATTTTGAAAGCTTTGTTAAAATAACAGCATCATGATGGAAAAAATATATAAGCAATCGGTACAAAATCGTTTTAATATGATAATACTAAAGTGCTACATATAGTGCCACAGATTTATACCTTTTGATCTATTAATTGTAAATAGATACATAAAAACTGCATACAGAGTTACAGATTTAATTTTAAATATTGCATTTTTAAGTACAGAATTAACATAAAAAAGAAGTATAAAATAAAAGCGATTCCTATTATATATATACATATATATTATAATAAAATGTATGCTACTAATATTATACTACATAATAATTATATTAAAAGGAATTAATGTTTAATTTCAAAGAGAAGAGAGTAAAATTATTTTTAAAAAAATTACAACATGCTATTATGGCATAATTACAGCATAAATTATACTTAATTTCTTGTGTCCGTTCAGAATTGTTACACATTAAAAGAATAGACCTGATAAAAACATAAGCATTTATATCACCAAAACACTTGATGGGATTTACATAAATCACATTAGCTTGTCTCAAAACCCAACTGTAGCTCCTTAGCAGTGATCAGAAATTTCGATTTATGCAACCCGCACAACATTTTCATACTAATTTTTGTATATTTCTGACGTCATAAACATGAATAGTAACGCAAATTGCATACTTTACAGTATTTTTACTTTCTCTCGTGGGGCTACATTAATATTCTGATAAAAATTGTCAACAGTTTTGAAGATCTCATTTCGTGCTTATTCATTAAAAAGCACATGTTGTTTTATTTGGTCTATGGCTTTATGTGATAATGTATGAAATAATAACTTTAAAACAATAAATAATATAATCGTGTAACTAAACGTTATACTAAATATATATGGTACTTAAGTAAATAGATTGAATTCTGGTCTCCATAGAAGTACCTCTTAAAAGTTCCAATTTCCAAAAGCTCTAATACGAGGGGGAAAAAAAACTTAAGTAAACTGTACAATATACACACAGAATTTGTTTTGTTTCTTTTTTTATATTATTTCTTTCTTTTACGTAAATAAAGCCAAAAACAGACAGGGAAAAAAAAATACTACAACGGAGATTTGATTTCGTAACTTTAATGGTACAAAGTTAGCCCCATGGATAATCAAACATTTGAACGTTTTTTTTTTTTTTTTTTTTTTTTTTGGTGCGTGGCCAGAGTTGAATTGTGAGGTTTTATACACATACGAGTTTTGCAAGTGAAGTGAGACATATATACACAGAGAGAGAGAGAGAGAGAGAAAAAGAGGGGTTGGGTGTCCTATACTTAAGCCTGGGGAAGGACATACAAAGTGCATTAGTGGTCGCAGTAGGAGCCACAACTAGCCCCAAATCAACTCTATATAATATACCAAGACTATATATGATACTTTTTTTTTTTTACCCAAATGAATATTTACCCTGTGGCAAATACATATAAGACTGAGTGAATGGAGAGAAAAGAAGGGAATATAAGATTTTCTAAACGTGATCATCTCTTAAAGTGCGTCTTAAAGATATAAGAGAGAGAGAGAGGAGAGAGAGAGAGAGAGAGAGAGAGAGAGAGAGAGAGAGAGAGAGACCTCTTTTCTTTTACTATAACAATATCCGCAGAAAAACTTAAGTGATCTCTAACTCTAAAAAATAATAATACTCTAATACATTTCACACCATCTGGTAACATATAATAATATTATAACATCTCAATTGTTCACAAAACTACTACCATATTGATGCAATAAAAAAAAAAAAAAAAAAAAAAAAAAAAAAAGATTATTAGTTTTCTCTTTTTTTTTTATGTTTAAATGAAAAGTAATTATTGGTTACAAATTAGTTTAAATTAGAATTCCCATACTTTCAATGTAATTTATTCCATACAGGACTATATATATACGAGACCTCAAATTATTTAAAAAAAAAAAAAAAAGTTACAATTTAACAATAAAATAATTTAGTAAACTTTTTTTGTTATCAATAAATTTTCAATATGGGACAAGTAATATTTAATTGACTCAATAAAATTTGTACTTAATTTAATTTTTATATTCCTCGTATATACGCAGTGATTGCCAATTTTTATTACGAGCTATGAATAACGATGATTATTTTCTAATTTTCGTATATATGTATATAACATAATACTAATTTCAATTTTATACTGTTTTTTAACATGGTAAAATTTTAAATTAAGCTACAAATCAATTGGATGGTGTAATAAACAACAATATAATGATACCTATAATAATGAGTTTATAAATAACAAATAATAATTATAACGAACTTTTATTCTTTTATTAAAATTATATATATATATATATATATATATATATATATATATATATATATATATATATATATATAACCTGATATTGTGTTATAATTTCAATTCTATTCATACCCAATTATCTGTAGTATATATAAAAAAAAGTAATAAGCTATATATATGTACGTATATATACATATAAAAAAAGAGGCATACATCTTTATATTATAAGAGAAACAAGAGATTTTATTCAGACAATGTTTGCGCTTTCTTTTCTTTTTTACTTTGTTCTGAAGTATATAAAAAGGAGGAAGAAAGCTCGTTCGCGCGACAATGAACCTCTCTCTCTCTCTCTCTCTCTCTCTCTCTCTCTCTCTCTCTCTCTCTCTCTCTCTCTCTCTCTCTCTCTCTCTCTCTCTCTCTCTCTCTCTCTCTCTCTCTCTCTTCCAATGTCTGGTTTTGAGAGTGGAATGAGAATGAGAAAATGAGAGAGAGAGAGAGAGAGAGAGAGAGAGAGAGAGAGAGAGAGAGAGAGAGAGAGAGAGAGAACGGAAAATGGTCTCACAATAAAAAGCCAAAGCGGTGCTCATGGTTCCCCGTCAATTCTTCATTTTTCTATAACGTTGGTTCACTATATAAGAATGAAGGCTATTGTAAGAGGAATCATCCCAAGTTTTCATCTCTCTCTCTCTCTCTCTCTCTCTCTCTCTCTCTCTCTCTCTCTCTCTCTCTCTCTCTCTCTCTCTCTCTCTCTCTCTCTCTCTCTCTCTCTCTCTCTCTCTCCCTTTCTGCCTCTCTATTTTTCCTCCTCTTTGCAATTGCTTCTTTACGTTTAGTATTACTCGCCTAATGTCTTTTTTTTTCCTTTTTCCTAATGCTTAATATTATTTCTATTTCACAGCAATATAGCAAAGTGCCTTTAATATATAACATTGATTTTTATTATACAATATATAAAAAATTACTACACATAATTTCTTTTTCTTTTTTATAATAAAAATTTTCTTTTTAAAATCTTCCAGTTTTTTTCTCTCTCTCCTTTTTTAAAACCAATAAAAACCCTCTTAATGTATCCTTCAATTTAAAGACTCAATATACATTTTTTTTTAACCTCAATAAATTGAAGCTTAAAAAGTATATTATATATAATATTATAAAATATAATAAATATACATCAAGACGGTATCGAAGTGATGAAAGAACAATTTTGAATTTTAAGTTAAGAATTATTAATGTTAAATATGTTCATAAGATAGGATTAAAAACTTTTTATAAACTTTAATAAAGATCGTGAGCTGCTTCATAAAATATTTTTTTCGTCTTACTTTACAAAAAAAAAAAAAAAAAAAAAAAAAAAAGTACTCAATATCGCAAAATCCTCGTAAGTTAACTTATTTTTCATTAACAGGATATAAAAATATAGCAGGAAAAAAAAAAGTTAATCAAGAAACTACTAAAATATTTAAAAGAATTTTGTATACATTAATTTAATTTTTTAAATACAAAGTTATTTTAATTTTTACATGTTTTGTAATTTTACGTAAGATTTTTTAATAAATAATTAAAAATGACTTTAATATTAATTATTAAAAAGGCAAGAAAATATTAAGAATTTTTAATTATTCAAATTTATTTTTCATTATAACATGTAAGTAACTAGTAATTCAAATTTGCGATTTGCAACACTTATTAATGATAGTAAACTTACTAATTAACTTAAGTTAGAAAATATTTCAAAGTAAAATTCAAATAAAAAGAAGAAGTTGAATTTACAAAGTTGAAATTTGTTTACATTTTTTTGAAAAATTGAGAGGAAAATTTATTGCTTTTAACTTCTAACTAAAGTTACTTTTTGAAATTCATAATTTAATTTTAAGTTAAATTTAAAGAAAAAAAACTTAAACAACATCTAATTACATTATATCTATGTACAAACAAAAACAAATAAGCTAAATAAAAAAATAATAATAAAAAAAGGTAAGAAAGCTTTTTTCAAAAAAAAAAAAAAAAAAAAAAAAAAAAGAACAATTTTTAATAATATTTCTTTTTTGTATAATATCACCATAAAGACTCAAATTTGAATGAGATGCTTTGAGAGATAATTTAAGATTTTCTTAAGAACACTTACACTTTTGAAAGAGAGAGAGAGAGAGAGAGAGAGAGAGAGAAAGTGAGAAAAGATCAAATATATAAGGCCACCCGACGAATACTCAAATTTGAATGGGATCCCTTATATTTAAGTTTTTCAAATCAAAGAGGACAACACTCTACACATTGCATATTTTTGAAGAAAGAGAGAGAGAGAGAGAGAGTGATAAAGGTTAAAATAGGTCACCCGACGAAATCTCAAATTTGAATGGTACTCCATTTTTATTTAACTTTTTCATATCAAAGACGACAACACTCTAAACACTGTTTCTTTATGAAGAGAAAGAGATTAAGATATTCACAAGTATAACAGTTGATTAGGTGTGAACTCATCTGACATACACCACCAACTTTATATATACACGCGAGAGAGCTCTCAAACTAACTTTGAGTCTAGTCCAAAACTTTACACTATATATATACCTATGTATATATATATATATTTCTACATATAGCTTCTATGATAACATAATATTATATTTGCAATGTCTTTTAAGTTGGAATATATCCCAGTAGTAAGAAACTTTTGTCATAAAAGATCTATGTATATGAACATGACAAAAACCTTTACTATTTTCTTATTATTATTATTATAAAACTTCTAGCCTTGAGGTATATATAACTATTTTATATATTATACTGCAATATATTTTGTATAACATTATAATTACAAAATAATGATATACCTTATATGTATACAGTATGTTTTGTAATTCATTAAAATTATCTTTCATTATTAATAACCATTTTTATATTAAAGATAATGATATAGTTATTATATTATAAAAAAAATGTATTCATTTAATTTAATTATATAATAACTTAATTTTTGTATTTATTATTATTTAAAGAGTCAGTTTAGATTATTTACATGAATGATATTAAACGTTTTAACGTTAAAGGCATTGATAGGAAGAAAATAAGCTTTTTTTTTCTTTTTTTTTTTTCTTCTTAAATTGCCATATTGTGTTACACCAATCCCAGTCCCAGTCAAGACATTGTCTTATCGACAAGGACTTTTCAATCAATGGAAACAGCACACACGGGCAGACCACGGCCTAAGTACACAGCCCGGCATTCACCATGACAGCCTAGAGAAACCGTGGAAACGTCTATGCAGGCTGGTCGGTGTAATCACATCGACCATGCACCTCCCACTAAACACTTGATGGGACTTACATAATAAATCATATTAGTTGGTCTTAAAACCGAATCGTAGCACTGATCAGAAAATTTCAGTTTATGCAAACCATACTATAGTAATTTTTCTGACATCATAAACATCATAAGTTATGGGGCCACATATATATTCTGGTAAAAATTGTCATCAGTTTTATAGATCAGATTTTGTGTTCGAATAAAAATTACAAAGAACATGTTATTCTATGTTGTCTATAGCTTTAATTGTATAAATGTATAAAAAAGAATTTAATTTTATATAAACATACATATTTTATAATATTTTTTCTCTCAAAATTTTCAATAAGGTAACATAACATTATACAAAAGAATTTATAATAATATACTGCTTATGACAGATTCTATGAAATTGCAATTACAAATTATACTATACCAATGTAAAAATGTTAGAGTTCTGCCAATTGTGAAATAAATACAAATATAGCATAAAAGTTAATAAAAATTTAATATAAAATTCCATAGTGCAATAACTTATTGCTTATACATCATATGAAAATTAAATTGCACTTTACTTTTTCAATATTAAAATTTATTTCAAATACAGTAAAAATTATTACTTTTTTTTTTTTTTTTTTTTTTTTTTTTTTTTTTTTGCATTCACAGCATTTGCTTCAAAGTACAGTATAAAAAGAAGAAGTAAAAAAACAAGTTGGTACATTACTTGGAAGTCTGCAATAAGTCTGTGTGATCGCAAAGTAGTGAAATATGTTTCAATATGAAGTAGTATGCATGCATCACGTCACTTTAGTCTTCATGAATTGTATATTATTACAACTTTTCATTCAAGCTTAGTTTTTTTTTTTTTTTTTTTTTTTTTTTTTTTTTTTTTTTTTTCTGCTGTTATAGTTTTTTTTTCTTCCCAGCTTGACTCAGCAGGTGTTTCTATATTATATATGTGTAAATTGCCACTCGTGTCTGAAATTTATTTCTCAATAGTACAGTATACGTTATACATGTACGAATAATAATTTAAAAACATATTTTGAAAACCAAGTACTTATGAAAACTTCTCTCTCTCTCTCTCTCTCTCTCTCTCTCTCTCTCTCTCTCTCTCTCTCTCTCTCTCTCTCTCTCAAATAAAAAAGTAAAAAGTTAAGTTGTCAAAAATTACCAACATGAAAAGAATTGAAAAATATATATATTCAAAACACTTTTTTTATTAAATGCTTGTTTTGTTTTTTTAAAACATGCAGAAATTTTCAATATATTTTTTACTTTTTTCTTCTCCTTCTTCAAGAGACATTCTTTTCTTTAAAAACAAGTTAAACTTCCTCTTTTTCATTTTACGTACAAAAAGAAGAAGACGATGAAAAAAAACACAAAATATTTCACTGTAAGTGAAAATTGTCTTTTACTTGTCAAAAAAATAAATTTGTATATTTTTTTCTCTGCTTACTATTTTTTTTTTTTTTTTACTGGCTCGTCGTGTATTTTTTTTTTCATTGTTAAGTAATATCCTGAGACAAAACGGAACGTGACGTCATCAACAAGAGCTCGTCACTTGTGACAGCTTGCTTGTTTGCTTATTAGAAACATTTCTCCTCACCTGAGAGAGAGAGAGAGAGAGAGAGAGAGAGAGAGAGAGAGAGAGAGAGAGAGAGAGAGAGAGAGAGAGAGAGAGAGAGAGAGAGAGAGAGAGAGAGAGAGAGAGAGAGAGAGAGAGAGAGAGAGAGAGAGAGAGAGAGAGAGAGAGAGAGAGAGAGAGAGAGAGAGAGAGAGAGAGAGAGAGAGAGAGAGAGAGAACTGTGTGAGTTTAGTGAGAGAGTGTTCTAGACACAAAAGGAATATCATCATTTGAGTGACTGTAAATAATAACCTAACTTACTTTTTGTCAAATCCCAGCAAGTTTTCAGTTTCATTATAAAATATAAACACAATAACAGACGGTAAAATATAATAATTAAATGTAATATGATATTTAAATTTTATATATATATATATATATATATATATATATATATATATATATATATATATATATATATATATATATATATATATATATATATATATATATATATAATCAAATGTCAAAAAATAAAAAGTTTTAAACTTTTCTTTTCTGGTATTTTTCCATGTAATATTATAAACTTTTGTTTCTGGTTGGAAAATACTTTGTAATTTGAAATCAAAAATATTAAATTTAAAATTATAATTCAACTACAAAAGTATGTAAAGAATTTTGTAATATTTTATACATATGTTCACATTATAAAGTATTAGAGGTACACTCCTTGAGGGCTTTTTGACTTTTAAATAATGCGTTGTTTAAAGTAAGAGAATTTCTCGTTATTTTGTGTATGGTATAGCATTTTACCTTTAAATCATTCTAATATATTATAACAAGAAATTTATTAAAATAAATAATCAAAAGTTTTCAAATCCAATCAAAAAACCGTGGTTTTAGGTTTTACATTTAATGTCAAAGGTTCTTCAATTTTTGAAATATTTACTTATAAAAAGCTTAAATTAAAAAAGAAAAAAAAATTAAATATGATACACACAGTTCTAAGAATAGTAAAAAAATCAAAATACGTAAATATACAAATGAGATTAAAAAAATATATTGTAGTCAGATAAAGCTTTGCACTTTTACACTTAAAATTTGCAGTACAATGAAATATTAATACAAAATAGGCAAATCAATATGGAATCATGGTATTGTCTATTACACGAAACCGTAAAAATACTCTATAGTGGTATACAATTTTTACTTTGGAAAATATATTATGAAATATTTTTTTGCACCGGAAATAAAAAAAATCTCAAATTATGTCAGATGCTGATATACTATACTAACATAGTTAAATCTTTAGTCTCTATATTCTCTGCGTAAGTAATGTTAATTTTTTTTTTATTTCAACATAATTGCTATGGTCTGATGTGACACCGAATTAAGGATCGCGACTATGTAATATGTTAAGAGTCTGTTAAAAGACTAATTGATGTGGCCATGCAAGTAATAAGCCAATGAATGTAACAATGAGAAGAAAAAAAATTGTATAATCTCCATACGAAAACTGTTCACCATAGCATACCATTATCGTACATTAGCATAATGACACATGATATAAAAGCAATTCATTGTAATGGGTAAAAATAAAATAAATTATAAACCACAAGTTGCAATGGCCATGATGATGAAATATGATATGAGAACAAAAGAAGGTAGAAAGAAATTCCTAAACGTGAAAGCTCTTCAAGGTCAAAATTAGAATTCATTACGCTCGCGTCTTGTTATCTCTTATGCGTATATTTATTTTGACAATAAAAAAACAAAAAAGAAAGTTTTCTTGTCTTCTTCTTATATATATACATCACTAAAATAAATAACATTATGTACAACTTAATTAAAACATAAATAACTTTTTCAATTTTAAAATTTTCTCCACTCCCTTTACTTTTCTCTCTCTCTCTCTCTCTCTCTCTCTCTCTCTCTCTCTCTCTCTCTCTCTCTCTCTCTCTCTCTCTCTCTCTCTCTCTGTCTCATTAGCAAGTTATTTATTCAAAAAATTATTTGTTATAATAAAATAAAATAAAAAATAATGAATAATAAAGAAAAAAGTTATTGCTTGATAAAATAAACAAATGCTTTTAAAGAACTTCAAATTTTCTTCCTTCATTACTATACATATACATACTTTTTATATTACTATTTCATGGAAAAAAAAAAAAAAAAAAAAAAAAAAAAGTTTTTAAAATTAAAATATCATACATAAGAATTAATTTTTATTTTACAAAGTCAAAAAAGTGTTGAATTACACTAAATTTTTCCCGCAATTATATATATTTTTTTCATAATATAATTTTATCTCAGTCATTTGTTTTACCTATAAACAACATAATCAAATATTAAACTTGTTGGTATATATATACTTGTTACATATATATACAAGTACATGTTATTTACTGAATGACTAAACCGTAATGAGTTTTGCTGTTATGTATGAGTATGTGTATTTTATACATAAACAAGAAGGGAGAAAGTTGTGTATATATATTATATGTGCGCAAGTATTAAAATTTTCAAAGTACATAATAGACGAGAGTGCAAAACTTTTAAAAGTATAAAATTTACGTGAATCTTTATAGCATATTACAAGATGAATATCTTATATAATATCAAAAGATCCCTCTAAAAACAGAGACGTATAAAAATATATTATTTATATATATATAAAAAGAAAATGCACAATATAATATATAAGCACTATCTTATATGCAATTAGAGTTAAGTATTTAGGGATAGTGGACTTCTTCTAATTAATTGTAAAACATTTAAAATTACGATGTAAAAAGATTTTTTTTTATATATAATATAAAAAAAATGATGGTTATTATATGTAAAGTATTGAGTTAAATGAGAGAGATAGAAATAAGTAAGATGATATCTATATGCATGAGAGACACAAGATGCATTTTATAGTAGGAAATTTTACTTCTATGCATACTTGAGCTCTAGGGATAGAATTGCGTATATAATAATATATAACATAGACCGAGTTTGCTATATATATAATAATACTGCAATACAGTAGAAGCAGTAGTACGAACAGCAACCTCTCTTTTCTAGCTGTTCAAGCGTTAATATTTTGTGTCTTAAGGGAAGAATATTATAGCGATGATCATTGAACGAAAATCTCTCTGGACTTATAATGAGGATGGCTTGGCGAGAGAGTACGAGAGAGAGAGAGAGAGAGAGAGAGAGAGAGAGAGAGAGAGAGAGAGAGAGAGAGAGAGAGAGAGAGAGAGAGAGAGAGAGAGAAACGACTAAAAAGGGATAGAGATAAAGAAAAAGGGACATTCTTGATGTTGGGAACAAGCATATATATATATATATATATATATATATATATAGCGCAAGGGGAAAATTATATTTATATACCCATAGAGAAACACAAAACTTCTTTAACTTGAAATTCATGAAACGCTTCACTACATATTTATAGCTAAATAACTTTTTTTTTTCTTCTTCTTATTTTTTTCCTCTACATTTTATTATAGAATGAGTGGAATTTAAAATGTCTTCTTTAGTAAAATATGTATATTTTCTATGTGTTAAATGTACAGAGAATTTAAATTTTTTTTAATATTAATTTATAATAAAATAATTGTATGTTAATTAAAAAAAATAGCTATATATGTATATCTTATATGGTATGCATAAAATAATTAAATATAATAGTTTTTATCATCTATATTATATAAATCAAGGGCCATTATAAAAACTAAGTTTAAATCCTAATTTTTTATAATTTTAGCCTTTAGTTTTTAGGTAACATCTGATATGAAATAATGAAACATTGATATAATAATATAATGAAAGAAGAAGAAGAGAACTTTTTGGTTAAGGCAAAAGTTACGTTTAAGTTACAAGTAATAATCGTTAGAGTTAAGTATCATTTAGTGCAGCGGAAATAGTATCGTATAGCATATGAGGAGCTATAATGTAGAGTGTGTGTGTGTGTGTGTGTGAGAGAGAGAGAGAGAGAGAGAGAGAGAGAGAGAGAGAGAGAGAGAGAGAGAGAGAGAGAGAGCAGGGAAATGGTGAAAACTTTTAATTCCCCTCGCAGCACAAACTGAATTGTTATTATGATTGTGTTTCGCACTATCGTCACCACCACACTGCAAACTAACTACATTGCCAAGACCAAAACTATTATTTTTATGTTCACATAAAAAAAAAAAAAAAAAAAAAAGTTGAAAAGTATCTATAATTCAAATTATTTTTCTTTTCAAGCATTAACGGAAAACAAAAAAATCAACTATTGTAAGTATTTGTATTTAGAAAACACTTTTAATGTAAAATTCAATTAATAATTTATATCTTAACACAGAAATAATAACTTTTAACTTGGAGATCTCACAAAATCTTGTAAAAAAATATTTGATTAAATAATGTACAATCATTAATTAATATCCAAGAAAATACTTCTTTTTATATTTTTTTCCAAATGAATGATTTAAACAAGAAATTATTTGATTAAAAAGCAAATGTAAATATAGAATAGATGATTAGCATAAAACAAAAGAACTCATTAAATGCAACAGAAGTGCAGCAGGCTTTATTTCTTTGAAAATCAATCACAAGAGAATAATATTCAATTGATTTACATTCTTTCTTTATTTTTCTCTCGCTTTTATCATTAAATTTCTTTTCAACATATAATTAATTTCTTTACGATTTCAAAATAAGAAAGAGAGAGAGAGAGAGAGAGAAAGATTTTTTAATGGAAAACTAAGACGATTTTATGATAGCACTTTTTTTTAAGAAAAAAAAAAAAAAAAAGGTTGCGAGATATCAGAGATCATGAATAGAGAGTTGAGATTTTATATAAATGAAATTGAACTCCGAACTACAAGATGTTTTAAAAAAAAAATAAAAAAACGTTCAATACAGAAAATAATTTTTCATTTGTATAAGAACTCTACCATATATATCAAAAAAGAAAAACTTGAAGAAAAATATGAAAGATTATTTTTTTCTCTTGAATAGCTCATTTTATTTTTGCAGGAAATCCATTGGTTTCTCTGTATAAACTTTTACCAGCGGGAGAAAAAAAAAAGCTCTAAATTGACCTTTTTATAAAGTTCATATACACTTTTTTTGGAAGAAAATTATCTATAATTATTGTAAATACAAAAATATTAATACACATAATAAATTATTAATATGAATGATTCCTTAATTAAAATCACAAAACAAATTATTTATATAGATATTAAAATACACTACACAGTATCTGTACACATACACACACACACACATATATATATATATATATATATATATATATATAATATATAATATATATATATATATATATATATATATATATATATATATATATATATATATATATATATATATATATTAATACATTTAACGGATAATTTAATTAAAACTAAACAAATATAAAAAGTGTATTTTGATATTAAACTGGTGATCAAGCGTATATGATAGTATTTAACTATTTATTTAAATGACATGATCTGTATATAATATAAAACATACAATAAAATGTACAATTGTAACATATGTATATATAGTTCATGTTAATTAACTCATCGTGTATAGTAATTTTGTTGAAGCTTATTTAAGCCAATACTATTGTCATGTTTTATACCACAGAAATCGTCAAGTTTTATTATTGTTCAAAAACTATACTGAAAAATAATAATAATATTAAAGGCGTAGAACACCTCGCACAAAAAACATATCTAATATCCTAACATACCTAAATATACATAAATATCAACGTTGATTTAGTTGGAGTCATTGATTTCTCATTTATTTTTCATTCACAAAATGGCAGATGCGGGTTTATGACGCCACAGTTTGATGGTTCACGAGCGCGGAAACAGGTAAACTTTGACGTCATATACCCGCATCTACTATTTTGTGAAAGGAGAATAAATTAGAAATCAATGACTCCGTCTAAATCACCTTTGATATTTAGGTATGTTAGGATATTAGACATGTTTTTTGTTGAAGGAATTCTATGCCTTTAATAATAAATAATAGTGTGAATGCACTCACTGTGGTTTCTAATTAAAACTTGATCAATTTTTGTACTAGTTTTTATTACATATAAAAGTTTTTTTTAATTAAAATGCATGTAATTTCAATTCTCTATACAATTTAAATATAAAATATATTTTGTAATTAGTATACTTATATTATATATATTAATTTACCATAATTAAATGCTTTAAAAATAATAGCATGTTTAAAAGATGCATTTTAAATATGCAAGAGGTATATTTTGATGAGAAAAGTAAAAGAGGAATTTTCTTTTTATAAAGAAACGATTGTACGATGTGATTATTTTATAGCCTTAAGCATTATATAACGCCTTTTATATATGATATAATAAAATACAAGTAATCAAGGAGTAATAATATATATATAAAAAGGGAAAATGTGCTTTTGAAAATGTTATCTTATGCATTATGCAACATCTTATATATTTCTTAATGATGTTAATATTATAATTGTATACTTTGATGTTAGTTTCAAATCATTTTCTCTATAGATTAGTTTTATCAAATTATTATTCACAAGATATTGTTTTTAATGAATACTTGTATACGAACAATAATAGTAGATGTTGAAGAAGGAATTCCTGTAATCACGGAATACTTATATATAAATTGTAATTCATATGGGTTTTTTACTTCATAACAAAATCAGTAACATACAAGGTCTATTATAATTTAAATACCATCGTACAATTATGTTGTTTTTATTTTAATATATGTAAGCGCCGGACGAAAATTATGCACAGTAATTTTGCAAACCTTATTTTAATAAAATAATATAACTTATGAGTGATTCAATAACAAATATGATGAACACACGACTATTATAAACACACTCTAAATTTGAAATGTTATTCTTATCAGAAAAACGCGTGCTAAATTTTATTGGTAAAAAATTTATAATCACAATCGTGTGTACAACATAGTATAAATAGAGGTAAATAATCTGCCATCCATCTTAAGAAAGGAACCAGATCAAATTATGTTCAAAAGAAGCTTAAAAACATTTTTATTAAATAAACAGTATTATTCAGTCGATGGGTTTATTAACGACTCAGATAAGTAGTCATATAAAAATTGTCTTTGTTTATTTTTAAATTGTGTAATAGTTTTTGTATATATATTTGACTATCATTCTAATTGCTTTTTTTTTTTTTTTTTTTTTTTTTTTTTTTTTTTTTTTTTTTTTTTTTTTTTTTTTTGAGCAATAACATGGACTTCTGCATATTTTTATGTATTATGTGTATAATAGGATGAAAGAAATGAATAAAGAATTTCGAATTTTGATTTTGTATCATATCACAATGCCATGTTTCGTTACGATAAAAAAAAATAAAAAATTGGCAGTAAAAATTGTATAATGCTAATCATAATATAAATTTGCTTTACGAATTTCTTTTGGTAAAACATTTTATCCTGATAACTACTAAAATAGGAAACAACTTATATAAAGTAAAATCTGTAATCATATCATTCATATTTTAATTTTAACGGATTATTTGAAACATAATTTATAATACTGATGAAATATCTTTCATGAAAAAAAAATGTGTAGTATAATTATCATTTTTTTTTTTTTTTTTTTTTTTGTAACCACAAAAACTGACATCACTTAATTAATACATACTTGACATTATAATTAATAAGTTGTCATATATATAAAAGAAAAAAAATAATTAAAATAAATTTAATTACTATATACATTGAAAGTGATATTTAAAGGTAAAAAAAAATTTATCTTATTTTATATTTTAAATGACAGAGATTAATTATGTCAAGATAGACTTATGAAAGGTGATCTCGTGAGAGAGTCGAGTATATAACTTCTGAGAAAGCTGTTTACCTGAATGCTTATAGTTTGTTTTTATATAGTTTTGATTTTAACCTTACTGACGGAATGATGCACTCACACAATCAAAAGTTATAAGTGTCAAAGATCATCTTTATCAAGTGTCAGTTAATATTTATTAATCTTATGATATATTTTGTGTTTTATTTAATTTGTTTACTATAGAATGACGTGTTCTTACACTGGCCTTTCAGGAAGAATGAAATAAAAATACAAGTCAATCAATCCAGAGAATTATTGTGAGAAAAAATAGTATTTAATTTTATGAGTTTACATTTGAAATTCAACACATTTAAAACTTATTAGAATTTTTAACAAGTAAGACAATTCAATTTTCTGTAACGTTTTATGTGTAATGCTACAAATAAAATTTGTAACTGACTGTACTGTAAAACAGTTGGGTTAAATTAAGAGTTTGTACGCCTTAATTCGCCCTATAAATGCCGTTAATTATTATTACAAAATTATATTATTATGCACTTTTTAGCCATCATGGGAAGAGTCTCAATCTCATGTCATTTTTTGTTATATTGTTTTTATTGACCAAGTAATGCAGTACTACCCCCTCCCCCATTTAATTAACGTTAGATCATTCATTCATACGTATTTGCTCTATTGCTTACATATTTGTGTGTATTTTCCTTGTTTAGCCAATGATAAATTATAATTAAAATGCAAATACTTTTGCCAAAGGGATATATTTGTTATATAGGGAAACAATATCAACAACAATAATACGTTTAATTGTAATCAATATATAAATAAAATACGACATAAGTACATTATGTACCTAATCATTAAGTTGCAAAAACATTATTTCTGTGTTAATTGCACCTCTATTGCTTTTTTTTTTTTTTTTTTTTTTTTTTTTTTTTTTTTTTTTTTTTTTTTTTCCTTCTATAGTTTTTATGAATGCCCCAAAAACTTTAGAGCCTTTCAAGAACTTAAGTGTTTCAAAATTAAAGCAGCTTATATTAAAAAGTATATATACATATAATATACAAAACACACAATTTTTGTCTTATCTAAAATTTCCAGACATAAAAAAAAAAATAATAAAAAAAAAAGACACTCAAGGTTATGTAAGCGAACGACAATTTTACACTTTTTAACATAATGTGTTAACATGTTTCTTCCCTTTTATATAAACAAATTATTATTATTATTATTTTTTTTTTATATAATATACATAAAAAACACTAGTAACAAAAATAAAGCTGAGTATTATAATATATATATATATACGCGTGAGTGACAATAAGCTAAAAGTAAGTGCAATAACCGGAACTCATTTAACTTGGG
>OX439132.1:35780233-35800233 GCA_949318235.1 Ecdyonurus torrentis | reverse complement strand
TTTCTTAAAAACCATCGTATATAAAAGAGGAAAAACTACAAACATAGGGGTTATGGGGGGGATCTTTAAAGTGTCGATAGTTTTCTACTGCATTTACTCCAAACTGGCAAAAAAAAAAAAAAAAAAAAAAAAAAAAGTATTTGAAATTGTTTTTCAAAATACGTTAGGGGAGAAACAAAAATACCCTTTAGTACGTTACCATTACGAAACTGTAATTGAAAAATCAGTGTAGATGACTTCATTGTTTTTTTAAAATTTATCTCGCTTCAACTCACCTGTGAACAAGAAAAAAACAAATGACAATTAGTGCATGTTATAAGAGGCATCAAATTTTGCATAATATATAATATAGTATATAACTGTCACCATCAGTTGTATCATATATCTTTTTCACACATAATCATAGATCAAATCTCTATACAGGTGTAACATTATATTAAGCGAAAAGATATTTGATATCAATATATATCAAATACAGTATATATAATATGTATGTATATTGTATACCCATATATAAAACTCATATTATGTGCTATATTAATTTAGCACACATAAAGAAAATTTACATTTTTTTATTTTTAAATGGCACTTTTCCATTATTTCATTTAAAATTTATTGTTTTAAAATATTCCTTTACAGAATACAAAAAAGAAGAAAAAAATGTCAATCCAATTTCATTTACGTACTACACGTATTCAAATTGATTGATGTTATTCTTATACCGAAAAAAAAAAAGAAGAAGAAGAAGAAAGAAGAGAGTATATTAAAAATATAAAATTTATTTTGTCTATATACTTACAGTTTATACATATTATACTAACATGTATAAAAGTGAAATATAAACGTAAAATAAAAATATATATGCCAATAAAAATACATGTCACATAATTTAATTTTAGCTATAATCTTTTTTTAAAGGAAAAAATATATATTATATAGAAGAGGGTATTTTTTTTCTCTCTTTCTTTTTCTCGTAAGATATCTGGTATATTAGATGTTGTAAAAAATAAAGAAGGGTTGATCTGGTAGATTTTGAGACCCCTAGGAAGAAAAAGAAGAAGGGTATATTGATGTGTTGGGTGAAAAGAAGACAAAAAAATAGTAGAAGCCTGATCACGATTGATTCCTATATAGCACCATGAATTCTCTTTTTTTCTTTTTTTCCTTATGAGACTGGAAAAAAAATTTCGAAAGGAAAAAAAGAAAAACGAGAGCTTAGCATGCTATTGCATGTAACATGAGCTTTCTTCACTTTATATATATAGCAGCATCTACATTTCGCATATATAGAAAAAGGAAAAGAGAGAAAAAAAGAAAAAAAATAAATAAAAGCATTTATTTTCCTGAAAAAGAAAGAAGAAAAAAAAGTCAAATGGTTTCGTAATCTATTCTTTATTTAAGTCTAAGTCTTGTTAAAGATAAACATAATATATATAAAGTGTGTATTTTAAATTCCAACACATTTTCTCTTAACTTGTTTTTAAGTTTGTTTTTATATATATTATATATAAAATTGATGTATATTTACCTCGCTATAAGAAATAATAAAGTACGAGTAAGGTGATCAATCTATTTTTGTTTACAAACTTCTCTGGAGAAAACTTGGATTACAATGAAAAAAAAAAAAAAGTATAAATATACAAAGTTTGTATTGTCTATGGGCATGTGTTTTTAAAAAATTGGCTACATCGGAATTTGTTGTTATTTTCAAAGTTTTTGTGTGTAATAGTTACGTGTGAAAATTTTAAAACAAAAGTCATACGGTGTATACACTTTATTATTTTGTAACACTTTTTACCTTTGGGGTGACAATTTTAAATAATAGTGAGAAAAAAATGCCGTTTCTAAAATATCATGAAGTATTATTTACAATTTGCAATATACTAATTGATTAATATGGATATTACGAATTTGTATATATATATATATATATATATATATATATATATATATATATATATATATATATATATATATATATATATATATATATATATATATATATATATATATATATATAAATATATAAAAGCAATGAAGATTAATAATTCTAAAACATTAAGTTTAACTAACCAAAAAATTGAAAAGATAAAGAGATGTCATAAAAGTGACATAAAATAGTAATATTTTTAATTAATAATTTATTTTTAAATATAAAAACTACTGTTTAATTCGAAGTGTGTGTAGTGTTATATATACTATACACACACTTTAAAAAAAAGAGTACACAGTTTCATTTATCAATGACACACACTAAATATATGTGAACATTAAATTTCATGAACAATTTTATTATTTAACAAAACAATTTTTTTTTCTTTTTAGATATAAAATTATACATTTAATAAAATTTTCTAGTATTTTTTTTAAAGTATTATCGCATTGTCTAAAATACGTTACTACATAGGGTATATAACGTTATTATTAATTAAAATATAAAATATGGCATGCGAAAGTAAAAATACAGAGATATAACCTAAAAAAAATTAGGTTGTAAATTGTTGAATAAAACTATTAAAAAAGTTTTTTTCCTCTCTCTCTCTCTCTCTCTCGTATATACTATCATTTCTCTGTCATTTTATGTAAAAATTATTCATTTATAAAAGAAAATTTAAATATAGAAAAAAGTTACGATGTTTTAATTTAAAAGATAGGATTTTTTTTTCTAAAATGTTACCATGATAAACAAGAAGAACCAAGTTATGACATGATAATAATATTAAAGTGTTTATGAGAGAGGAAACACCATGACGTCATCTCTTTTTTTTTTTTTTTTTTTTTTTTTTTTTAGATCTTTCTTATATAAAAATATTCCCTTCTATTCTTTATTATTTTAAGTTATTTTTTATTATATTAGAGCATATAATAAGGGCAATCTGTTATAATATACAATATTATATACGTCAATTTTGTTTTTAAGAAAGTATATAGGACCAAATACGTTCCCGTGTACAATTACACTTTTAGGTGACTTGCAATGCGCATTAAATTTTTATGATTTGTGTCTAACAAGTCGAAAAGAAATAACAAAAAGTTATTATGTTAAATAATGTTTCTATTGCAAGTCATATCCTGATATATTTTTTTTTTCTTCTGTTGGAATTCTTTTTCTTTCTTTCTTTTTGCTATATCTTTTTATGTAAAAAGTTTTTGTATCTAAGATAAATGACTTAAGCATAATATGTTTTTATAATGTATAATGTTATGTTTACTACTTATATTAGCTAATAAAGTTATGTATGAATTATGATAGCATATTATCTTATATATACACGCAGAATATTAGAGAGAGAGAGAGAGAGAGAGAGAGAGAGAGAGAGTTAGCATCATAATAGCTTTTACTGTCATTCAAATAACAACTTTTACAACAAAATAATGTAACAGTAAAAAAATAAAATAAAAATATACAACATTCTCTTTGAGCTAAATTATTAACAATATAATATCTACTACAATATTTAATAATATTAACATTTAATTCTTACTATACTTGTTCTTGTTTGTTAAAATTAAATTATTTTAAAAGAACATGAAGAATATATTTTTTGGAAATAATTTATTTTAATTTATGTACTTTATAAACTTATTATTATTAATAAAACATTTTGAGAATGTAAATATATATAAATATAAAGTATTTAAAACTTTTGAAATATATAAGTTTTCGTTTTATATAAAATGTGAGTAAATTAAAAGCAATTATATTTATATTTATATATATATATATATATATAATATATATATATATATATATATATATATATATATATATATATATATATATATATATATATATATATATATATATATATAATATGTTTTAATGAAATAAATGTAAAACTTTTTTTTTTATAATGAGTTCAGCAAAACATTAAAGACTTTATTATTGCTACACTTTAACATAATTATTATTTTTACAAGTTGGTTTTTTTTTTCTATACGTAAGTTACTAATTATGACTTATATTTATTTATTTTTTGGCTTCCAAAATGTCAATTTGTTAATTTCTATTAAAAGGGGTATAATTATATATATTATAGTGTATTACAAATTTCTATAAAAAAAAAAGCTTATTTTTGATACTAAACTTATAAAAAGACGAGAAAAACACGCCCTTCCTATGCAACCACATAATCCAAGGATCAGACATTATTATGTTTTTTCATTCCAGTGCAACATAAGATAGTATACTCCTAACAAAACCAACACAACAATATATCTTTAGCAGGAAATAAAATATAAAAAATAAAAACCTCAGGTGTACAAAGTATTGTTAATACTTTAAAGAAATAAATTTTATACTTAATCCTTCAAATTGACTAACATATTACTTTTTTTCTTTATGTAAAAAAATATTATTTTTTTTTTATATAAATGAATGCAAGAATTTTTTTCTGTCTAGAAGAAGAAGAAGAAAATGTAAAAAATATCAAAGACTTTTAAGACTCGGTAGTTTTACTATCTCTATTCCATGTTCAACCCCTAGTAAAGAGAGCGAGAAAAAAAAACTTATATGGAAAATAAAGGAAAAAAAGTAATATTTACAATGACATTAATAGGAGGGTAGATTTCTAAATAGTCTGTATCACCTCAAGTGAAAAAAGAAAAATGCATTTTTTTTAAAGATATAGAAAAAAATATATAATGATATGAAAGATCATTATTGTATTTCATGGAAAATATTACACCTGCTTTTTCTCCTAGATTAGGCAGACACTGTGCAAGAATTTTATTATTACTGTATGGTTTTCAAGTAAGTAAGGGGGTGAAAGCAAGAAGAAAAAGAAGAAGAAGAAAAAGAAAAGAAAAAAAAAAAAAAAAAAAAAAAAAACGTAAGCTTAGAAGGGAAGTCTGGAAAAAACATCATTGGCACCTGCTACAGAAACGAGAAAGAGAGCTTTGGTCCGTCACAAAACTTCAACTTCAAGTTTTTTTTTCTTCTCTTATTTTGTAAAGGCGTCAAGCAGTCTCATAACATTATAGATATATATATATTTTTTTAACAAAACAAAAAAACATTAATTGCATTAGCAGTCGTGTATATATCATATACCAGTTTAGTATACTAACAAACTCCCCTATATATATTTCCTCTTATTATTATTATTTTACCCAAACTCAGGGGGTTATAAATATAACAGAATGTAATACTCTTTCTGTTTGATAACGATGTGAACTATATATCATTTTTTTTTCCAAAAAACATACAGAAACAAAAGTCAAAGTCAAAAATCAACAAAGCCATTTATAATAACGTCAAAAAAAAATGCAAACTTTTTTTTTACTCTTGTTTTCTACTCCTCTATTTCCCCTTCAATGCAAAAATCCTTTTACCCTTTCTAATAAACTTTGTTTTAAAGATAATTCAATTATATTAATTGAAATGTATACAACTTTCAGCATAATAATGCCCAAGCTGTGTATATGTGCGCGCGGTTTTCTTTTTTCTTTCTTTTACTTTTTTTTTTTAAGCAGTGCTTACAAAAATTGTTTCCTTCTTTTCTTTTTAATTCAAAATATGAAAACGAAAATAATTATTAAAATAATACAATATCATGTTTATAAAAAGTTAATAAGAAAAGGTAAAAGAAGAAGAGATTCATTACAAAAATTATTTTGTTAAAAAAAAAAAATGTTTTCTTCATTTAAAAAAATAATTACTTTTATTATTTTTATATTTAAAGGAGAAAAAAAATATAAAGTTACAAGACAGTGTAATCATGAAAAGTAGACCAATAATCTAAATGCATACTTTATGTGAAATTTTATTACAAAACGCATAACAGCAAAGAATACATAAGAATGCAAAATGTCGTACTTTTTTGCAGAAAAGAAAGTACTTTTTTTTTGTCCTTCTGGGAAAATGTTATAAATGATTTTTTTAACATAGCATGACATTGCATAGTCTCTCTCTCTCTCTCTCTCTCTCTCTCTCTCTCTCTCTGTCTCTCTGTATTGAGCCCATAGAGAGGTCCCATACGGTTCAAATGCATAACTATTGTACAGAAAAAAAAATAGCATAGTTGTAAATTACAAAACTATAGCATAAAAAGAAGACAGAAAAACACACACACACAAGACTATTGCACACACATATATAGTATATGCTTTAGATCCTCTCTCTCATTTTTTTTCTTTCTTTCTCTGTTATATGTATAAGAGACAGACTTTGGTTATTTATATGTCCCTCGTGATGTAATTTCGTCTCGTCTTTCGTTTTAGTCATACTGTACGTATGTTACGTACATATATGTTACTTATACGTAGCCTATATATATATATATATATATATATATATATATATATATATATATATATATATATATATATATATATATATATACACGTGCGTGAGCCTCGTTATATTATATACCCTCTCCCAGTGTGTGTTACTACTTATCCATACACAACAACAACCTTACAACGTAGACGCTTTATAGCCTCCCGACTCATATAATAACCACCAAGGAATAAACAAAACTTTTACCTGATATGACCTTTAAAATAAAATTACCTAAAGTACTAAATTTAATTTTACTTTATTTTATACTAATATATATTTATTTATTATTATTATTATTTTTTAATAATAATAAAAAAAAAGAGTATAACATAACTCTTTTTATAATAAACATTAAAGCTTTTGTTTATGCATATAAAAAAAAATGATAATTTTTAGATGTTTTAATACTTTATTGTTAGTGTTTTTTAATGTATTTTTAATGCTACTTTGTAAAGCTTATCTTAAAAAAAAAAAAAAAAAAATGCTTTCAATAAAAAAATAACATTTTTCGTAGCTTTATATTTTAATCCATTTTTATCAAATGCATCAAAATTATAAGTACATAATAAAGACGATTAAATTAAAATTGATATTATGAATATTCAAATCAATATGAAAATTTTAATATATACGACATTTTAGGATGCATTATCCCGCAATATCACAAGAAATAGAAATATTTCTAAGCATTTTAGTAAACAATAAGACAATAATAATAATAATAAATTTTATGAAATATTTTGCAAAAGTTTTAAAAAATAAATCTTTTCATATCATTTATTTTAAAACTTCATTAAAAAAAATAAGTGAGCCCCTGCAAAAGTTTGAGTATAGGCAACCGGGACGACATATCTATTCTACTGGTTGCATAAGTGCCAGGATTTCAAACACTTTTTTTTTCTCTCTTTCTCGTCAGGCCAATAAAATAATAAAATTCATTAAATCATAACTTTTTAATTTAATAATAAAATATTCCATACTGTCAAGCCAGCATGTTGGCAAAATTTCAGAAAATATAGAGAAATGAAAAAAAAAAAAAAAAAAAAAAAAAAAAAGTATAATAAAGTAATGAAAAGGAAGAAAAATTAAAGTTCATAACATTAAATTCTTACTTACTTATATTATAGAAAATAAGGATCATTAAACTTTTCCAAAGCTTCCTCTCTCTCTCTCTCTCTCTCTCTCTCTCTCTCTCTCTCTCTCTCTCTCTCTCTCTCTCTCTCTCTCTCTCTCTCTCAACGTCTTGTAAGTAATATTAGCTACTTACTTTACTTTAATGCCACTACTATTGCAACTAAAAATTACTCTTTATAAGGAGTAATACAAGCAAAAAGAACCAGAGTGAGAGAAACGTGAGTACGAGAAAAAGCTTGATGAAAAAATCAATGGTTTTTGTATCCCCCTTCCATTCTTTACTTTTTTCTTAAGAGAACGAAGATGCTGTTGAAAAAAAAAAAAAATCTATGAAAGCTTGAGCCTTATATGGTTCTATATGGAGAACATGTCTAAAAACTTGAGAAGAGATGTAACTTAATGGGGCGGCAATATAGCACCCCTTGTGTGCATGTATGTATATATCATACAGTATTATACCCCCTTTATCTAAGCTTGAAAAAAAAAATGAAAAGAGAAAGAAAATACCTACAGTAAAATATTTTCTCGTAAAGAACATTTTTGTAATATAATATTTTACACAATTTTGTATAATTGTCACATAAAATTTGAAAGTAATATTTTTTTCCCTCTCTACAGTAATAATAATATATTTTTATTACGTATTGCTATATAATAGTATTTTTATATATGTATAATATGATATAGAAGAGGGTTCTATATAGTTATCAATATAGGATTATTATATGAATCATGCTGAGTTTGCTATTGAATTAGAGTAAAATAAAATAAAAAGTTGAGAGTCATTAGTGAATTTTTCACGTTGATGTCACGCTGAGTAAGCGTGCTGAGCACGTGATCGTTTTTCTTCATAACTTTATCATCTTTTATCTTTGTTCCATCGTATTTCATTTTAAGACGTGATATTACAACTAACAACACTGCCTTGATTTTTTTTCTCTTCTTCTTAGCAAAGATATAAGACTGTCTTTCCTTGGTAATTACTTTTTAACTTCAGTACATAGAACTACAAAATTAGAAAAAACGTTTTTTTTTTTTTTTTTTTTTTTTATTATCATGTTGATATATTTTTAGAATTTTAATTATCAAGCAAATATGTGATTTTTAGTGAAAATTTAAAAGTAATGAAAAATTTGTGTTCTGTTAAAAATTTGTTAGAGTTAACTCTTTTTTTTAAAAGACTTTAGCAATTAAATTATAATATAATAATAACAATTTTAAGTTTACATTGTTTACAAAAATTCAAAATAAGCTCCCTATTTAAAGTTTTGATATTTTATAGAGGAAAAAAATATAATATATAAATTTGTTCTAAATAGCAACTGGAAAAAGTTCATTAAATATTGTACCATTATATAACTTTTTACACACAGAAAGAAAAGATAAAAATAAAAAGCAATGTAAATGGTAAAAAAAAGGTGTACAAAATGGTCTAAAACATAAAAGTATATATAAGAAAAGAGAGAGTAAAAACAAAAATAATAATAAAATAGAACTAGTTTCTCGTATAGAGCAGAAGTGAAAGTCTAAGAAAAGAAAAAAAAGACTGACTCTCAAAAGAAAAAAAAAAGAAAGAAAGAAAAATAAAAAGGAGAGAGAGAGAGAGAGAAAAAAAAAAGTTTTTTTCCTTCTTCCTAGTGAAAAAGTTTCCAAATCACGTCTCATTTTTCTGCAGACAACCACGCACACACACACACATATAGCAGTGGCATCCGACGATGCTACTATACACAGTTTCGCGGTGCTGTTATATCATGTATAAGGTGCGTGAAGTCGACAAAAAAAAAGAGAACTAAAAAAAGAAGAAGAAGAAGAAAAGCAACAAGCTTTATACCCCTCGAGAATCGTGCCACATAGAAAAGTGAGAAAGAAAAAAATTATATGTGTCTCGAATAGTTCTTTTTTTGCCACCACAAATGGAAAGCAATAACGATGTTACAACGCATCTCTACGTTTGAAGTAGGAAGAAGAAGCAGAAGAAGAAAAAAATGTATCTACTGGAAAAGCATAAAGTATGACGAAAAAAATATATATAGTTTTTGAACATACACTTTACCTAACTTTTAAGAAAGAAAAAATAACATATCAAGAATAAGAAATATACCACCATATAAAAAAATATATATACCTTGTGTTTCTATATATCATTGGCATTTATGTATAATATATTTTTTTAGTCTTCTTTTTGACAATGAATAAAACGACAAAGAGAGAGAGAGAGAGAGAACAGAAGAACAAGAAATATCTTTGCATGAAACTATAGAAGCTATATAAAAGATATTTCTACTTTAGGTAAAATAAAATAAAAAAACTGATAAAAAAATAGATATATAAAAAACGAAGGAATAGAAAAGACATTTAGTTGGAGAACGAAAGATTTTTTTTTTTTTTTTTTTTTTTTTTGCTCTCCGTTATCGATCGTATGCAATGTCTTTCTCTCTGTAGCACCATTTTGGTGCTCTCTTTCTATCTTACTTCTCTCTCTCTCTCTCTCTCTCTCTCTCTCTCTCTCTCTCTCTCTCTCTCTCTCTCTCTCTCTCTCTCTCTCTCTCTCTCTCTCTCTCTCTCTCTCTCTAGACCTTTACTTGCCATCAAATTGTCTATACTGGCAGACAGATAGAGACAGACAAGCTACAAGCTATATAGCAGGTGCACCCCCGCTCTTAACAAATCTGATGCTTACACTGCAACTGGTGACCATTTTATATGCAATCAAATAGGAACTCCCATGGGAGATCAAAGATTATCCATTCAAAGGAAGAAGAAAAAAAGAGAAATTTTTCTCATTTCCAATACAATTCTATCCTATTATTTAAAAAAAAAAGTCAATAAACGTTTCTATTCTATGCAAAAAAATTTGTTGAATAATCAATCCTAAAATCTTATCTTTTGATTTTTTTTTTTTACGACTAAAAAATAGAATTAATTTCATTCTCAGTTTTTCTATCTACTTCAGTTATGCAATCTTTTATATCATTTACATAAAAAAAATAATAACAAGATAAAATAAAATTCCATTACTTTGTATAAATAAAATGAATTATTGCAGTGATGTTAACTCGAGTGTATATAATTGCATCTTTTTTCTTTTTATTACAGTAAATATAATCATCAATTATACAATATTGAAGTATATTTTGTTTTCCCAATCATATCATTGTTATATTATACAATATTATATTATGATACTGACAGAAACAGTAAAGTTTGTATTATATATCTATATGGAATTTCATGTATCTTTTTTTTTACTTTAGAGTTATGAAGATTTTTGCTCGCGGCTTTCACCAAGTATAATGTAAAGCTTCTTCTCTGTTATGTTTCATGCAATCTAAAAGGCATATACTGAAAGCAGACAAAGAGAAGGCAACATCAGCAGCAACAGCAGACTTCGTGAGTTTCAGTCGCCTTGTGGCATTTCCTTCAAGTTAGAAACAGAATGCCTCGCCTGCTGCCTTATACTTCGCTTTTTCTCAACTCCTTATTGAAAATTAAATTCCACTTTTTTTTTTCTTTCGTCTTCTTTCTATCTTACATAAACATATTTTGATATACATAACATAAGCAGTGTTAAGGTAAGATACCGGTAAAAATATATATGAAAAAAAAAAGTAGAATAAGAAAGAAAAAAAATATTCAAGAATTTATTATATGGATGAAAGATTTTTTCAATTTCCTTATTTAATATTTAAAATACAAAGTTTTCAATCTTTTAAACAATTTTCTAACAATATAATACAATCTTTTATATATGTATATATAAAAAAATAAATTTGTTAGATATTAAATTATACTTTGACAGTATTTTTGTAAATGACATTAAAATAAAAAAGGAGCGGAAAATTTAAAAAAAAAAACTTTTTTTTTTAAGAAATTAAAATATGATTTGAAACTTTTTTTAACTTAAATATTTAATTAATATTAAAAATTCTTTAGAATTTTTTAAAGAAAATAAATATGAGAGAAATAAAAATTTATTTAAAAAAGAAAGGAAAAAAAAAAAAAAAAAAAAAAGGCAGAGGGGAATTTTTAATTCAATCTTCATTTAATTTCTGTTAGCTTTTCGTAATTAGAAAATCTAAGTTTAAACATTTCCTAACAATTAATCTTATTTGATACAACGTATAAAATTAAGTGCAAAGTACTTAAAAGTTAAATTGGATGAAAATTATTAATTGCAATCAATGTATCTTTTTTTATTTGCTATGTATATATAAGAATAATATTCTCTCTCTCTCTCTCTCTCTCTCTCTCTCTCTCTCTCTCTCTCTCTTTAACTTTTTAACTAATGTATGTAGCAATGAAAATTCAAAATGAGATCAAAAATGTTACACAATTTTAATCAAGTTTAAAACAAAGAACAGAAAGCAAGTAGATTGAGTTTATTGAGAGAGAGAAAGAGAGATAGAGAGCGAGAGAGAGAGAAAGATTTCTCAAAAGCTTTTGACTCCTATGTTTAACTCGCGTGCGATACAAGAGAGAGAGAGAGAGAGAGAGAGAGAGAGAGAGTAAAATACGAAAGCTTTAACTATGGCGGTGGTACATTTGTAATTCTCGCTTTAACGTTTTGTTTGAACAGTCAGGGAAGTTTTAAGGGAGAATATAGAGGAGGTTTTCTATGGGCATACTGGGATATAGTACAGAGAGAAAAGAGAGAGAGAGAGAGAGAGAGATTCTATGGTATATATAGTACGAATGAGAGGCTAAAGCAGCAATGGGTGCGTGTATTAAACACAGTACTACTGCCTCTTTCTCTTGAATAAATCGATGAATGTGCTGCGTTGGCTAGCCAGCCAGTCAGCCTGCCTGCCTGCCTGCCAGCCCACCAGCCCACCAGCCAGCCAGGCAGCTAGGCCTGGTGTATAACATTGGGAGCAGTTTCTCTTCTAATTAGCGGAGCACAAGAGAATATACCAAGCTCATAGAGTATAAGCTTGGCAAGCAGGTCTAACTATAACAAGAGAAAGCCAGTGTGATATCACCTAAAACCAAGACCACTGTAGAAGTGATTACAAGTAGTAGTGACCCTCCCCTATTCAATGCTTTTGCAACACCAAAGAAAAAAAAAAAAAAGAAAGAAAGAAAGACGGCTTAACTCTTGTCACCAGATAGCTTTTCAAACCCTCAAGCTCTTCTTTCTCTATGTATTAATATTATTATTTCAAATATTTAGTCTTCCTTTATTATATAATATTATTATAAAATTATATTAATTTAAATAGCATAAATACATTTTCATTTTAATGGTTGTTATAAAGTTTTGTGTGAATTTAATTTAAATATATCAGAATGGAGTTTTAATATAATGAAGTATATAGCTGAGTCAGGTATGCATTGAAACGTTGAGAAGTCTAGATCTCAATGAATATAAGTATATACAACATTACGAACTCTCTGTAAAGACGAATTGGAAGAGTTAAGTTTGTGTATAGCAGAGGAAAGGTACTCGTCACCACTTAAAGGAATAAGCCAGAAGAAAACTTACGCATTTACATCACAAAACACTTGAAAGGACAAACAAAAATAATATTAGTTTGACTCATATCCCAACTGTAGCGCCGTAGCAGGGATCAGAAAATTACAACTTATGCAACCCACACAACATTTTTACCTCTTTCTAACTCAGAACAGTGAGTAAGTAGCATACTTTATAGTATTTTCACGCTCTCTTGTATGGGGCCAAATTTACATTCTGGTAAAAATTGTCATCAGAATTGGAGATCCCATGTTGTGTTTAAATCATTAAAATGCACATGTAATTCCATGTGGTCTATGGCCTTAAGAAATAAAGCTGCGCTGTGAAGTCACTCTATTTTACAACGCATAATATAGTTAAGTGGTATAAACGCTCAACAACAAAGTATTGTGATGTAGACGAGTAAATCTATGATGATGATGAACAACTACGAGTTAAAGGAACCGTCCATACCATACAACATGCCTTTTTAATTTATTCAACACAAAAATATGTTTTTTCAAAAATACTTATTTTGTCCATGAACCTAATTTTGACGCCCTAAACGTATACTCAAATTTTCAGCATATGCAACCCGCACAACTATTTCTATTGAACTTGAACAATCCTGACGTCAGAAATGTTTAAAATTTGTGCATTTTGCCTACTTTACAACTTTTTTGAGCTCTCTTGCAGGGTTAAATTTAATAGTAAAAATTGAACATGCTTTTGGGTGTCCCATTTTGTGTTTAATGAATTAAATATGCATGTTGTTATGTCTGAACGGTCACTTTAAGTTTCATTTTCATGCAACTCAACCAAAAGATACGGATGTTTAATTAAAATTATAAGTAAGCCAAGCTCTGCAATTAGTTAATTTTTCAATACAGTTCTATAAAATTGACAAAAATAAAAATAGTAATGTATACACACGATTGTGATAAATATATTTTAACATTCACAAACTTGCTCTAAATTTTCAATGCCATTTTTATGAGAAAGAAACGCTGAATTTGAATGATAAAATATATAATCACGATCATGTGTACATCAGATTTCCTTCATAAACATCCTATACGGTTTTTTCCCTCTTGCTTCATAATATATGACATTAATCTGACATTATACTATAAAATAGAATTGAGTGTATTAAACACAAAAATTAAAGATGGTATTAACTATAGAAGTACAAAATAAATGACCATATATCGTAATGTAAATAACTGATAAATATTAACTCTTATATATTTTTTTAATTAAACTTTTTAGATGTCATAAGTGACCATATGTTACTTCGATCTGACAAGAAAGAAAAAAAGAAAAAAAAAAAAAAAAAACGTTCACTTGCTCATGTTATAGCCATACTGTCACAATGTAATAAGAAGTCTACTTAAAACCCAGCCGGCGAACAGACTATTTCACATCAATAACTTCTCTCATTTTTTTAAAGCCTTTTATGGATATATATATATATATACACACAATTTTTTTCTTTTACAATAAATTCCGTATGTATGTGGAAATGAAGTGATGAAATAATTCCAAACAGAAGTCACCACATAACATGATAATTTCAAACAAGGAAGTTTAGATGAGTGACAAAATACTAAACACATTCTCAGTATTTTATAAACTTCCCTCTATATTTTCTCTACTTTTGTAGTATTATTTTGTGAGTACAAAGGAGAGTTTATTTCTAACTTATTTTACACCTATTTTAAACAAAGAACATGATAGTCTTTTAAATATTCTTTCTTCTTTTTTTTACATCTTTTGTAATATATATATATATATATATATATATATATATATATATATATATATATATATATATATATATATATATATATATATATATATATATATATATATATATATATATATATATATATATAAACACATATATATATATATTATATATAATATTTTACGACGACGTCTTTTTTTTTTTTTTTTTTTTTTTTACTAGAACATCTTAAAAATAGCCCCTTTCCTATATTTTCTCAACGACAATACGACGCTTAAATTTATTATTTTCATACTGCACATATATGCAGAAAGTAATTTTTTTATGAAGGGTGTAAAACTACTTTTTAGAGCTTTTTTTTTTTTTTTTTTTTTTTTTTTTTTTTTTTTTTTAACAACGACCTAAATTTAAAAACTGTCATATATATAAAAAAAAAAGTATTAAAGGGACATAGAAAAAATATAAATCACAATGACATATCGCAATAAAAAACATTTTTTTATTAACAATGTTTATAATAACAGCACCATAGTAGTTTGTAAATATTTTAATTGACGTTGCAAAGCTTCACTTTTGTTATACAAAAGGATATTTTGATCGTAAAATTGTGTAATAGTAAATTTATAAGACATTGTCTTTTAATAGTTAAAATAAACAAAATTATAATATAAGAATCAGATCACATGATAGCTTGAGCATATTTTTCATAGTAACGATTTAAAAATATAAAAGTCAAAAGCCTTAGATATAACTATTTTTTACCAGAATGTAAATGTGGCCCTACAAGAGAGCGTGAAAAAACTGTAAAGTATGCCATTTGCGTGAATATTTCTGTTTATGACGTCATAAACAGGCAAAAACTAGTATGGAAAACTAGTATGTTGTGCGGGTTGCATAAGTTGAAATTTTCTGATCACTGCTACGGCGCTACTGTTGGGTTTTGAGACGAATAAGACGAATGTAAGTCCCATCAAGTGTTTTGTGATTTAAATGCTCATGTTTTCATGTTGTCTATGCCTTTAAGTATAAAAACGTTTAATAAAGAATAAATTCAAAATAAATTTTTACAAAAGTTTATTAAAAAAAAATGTCATCAATATGACAAACACATTCCACAAATAGGCAAATATAAAATATATATATATGCATATATTAAAAAAGTTTTATCCTTATACATTTTCTGTTATAAACTATGTATAAAATGGTAATATGAACCTGTTACTCACTTTATATAATATGTTATAGAATGCACCCATGATATATAAAGTCTTTTGACATATGATATGCGATATATAGACTTTTAGATGGCATAGTTTGACTTCGATTTATCATGAAAGCTGTTTTCATATATATACATGCATATTATATAAGAAAATTTTCAGGCAAGGCTTATAGGTTTGCTCTAAAAAGGAAAGGGGGGTTGTGGTTTAACATATAGTATATATAAGGGTGGTATAATATATATAATGATAGAGACTATACACATGTTGTATATTATTATAGTGACGTAACTATAAAGTTTTGGCTTATAACGTGGTACATATAGATATATATATATTATATGTATATATACACACATATACATACCTTTACATATAATGCAATGTTAGAGAATCGTCATTCTCACCACAAACTATGGCTCGACTTACAACAACTATTTTAGAGATCTTCAAGGTTTTTCTTTGACTATGAAGATATATCATTACTTTGGCTACATAATCAAGTTTATTATTACTATTTATCTGTACGCTAAAATTGAAGACTTGCAAAAAGGAATTGAGTGAAAAAATAAACAAATACACCCAAAGCCTAACAATTACAAAGTGCTATACGTACAAGACTACTTTGTATTCCTATGTTTCAATTTAACATGTTTTCTTATGAGGGAATGAAGCAGCTGTATAAGTGAAGTTAGAAATGTATCTTGATATTGAAATTTTTTCTGTAGTGATTGTGAGCCTCAAAGCTTTTGTTTTCTTTGAATTTCAACTAATTTTGGTTATAGATTATATATGTTGATTCAATTAACTTCAAATTCAGGAAACCAAAAGCGCTGAAGTTCAGTAAGCCATATAGTTTAATACTTTAGTATTTTAAACTCGGTTTAGAGTGGCTTCATTCCACCATGAAAAAGCATTTAAGAATGAGAGGAATACAAACTTCCGTCTGCTAGCACTTTGTTAATATTGTTGGACTCAGTTATGTTTACTTTTCCACTCAACCCAACTTTTGCAAGTTTTCTATTATTAGTACTATAACAATTATTATGTTGTATTTAGTAATGCTCGTATTACAAATTGGACCCCTAATATTTGTGAACATATAATTGAATGGCAACAGCTTTCTTTGTTTAAATTTTTAAAGTTTGTGACAAGACAAAAAAAAATGTAATTGGGTATGGAACCTTTTGTGCTTAGCAGGCTCTTAGCAATAATAGTAAATTGCATAGACTTCTCTACATTTTTAGTCCTTACTTGAACTGAAGTAAAAATGTAAAAAAAAAAAAAAAAAAAAAAAAAAAAAATGCTGTCTTTACGACATTTGATCTCACTCACATTAGTCATAATATGATTTGTTATCAAATATTTCTTAGAAAAATTCTAACACGAAGTTATTTTTTCTTCCGACCACACAACGATGTTTATGTATATTATCATGAATGGAGGAGAATATCATTTTAATCTCCATACTTATTTAGTATAGCAGTGAGAGTGATATTCATTCACAAACAGTTCAAGCACGTACTTCGGTTACATATATGTAATACTATATACATATCCTTTGGAATTTACACTTAAATATCATATATATAGATAAGTAAGCAAATAACTGAGACTTTTTCATTCCTATATATAAGCTAGATTTTCTTACACGTGCAGTGCTTTTAGTTTCCTCTGTAAGGAAACTTTTTTTTTTTCTTACTTCAAACACTTAAAGCTACTGTAGAGTAAAAAGATTTTAATTACATGCATTTTTTTTTAAGGTACAGATGATTAAAATATTTTTGTCCTTTGAAGAACTCTAAAAGTTAAGCGCGAGAGCAAGACGAGACCATATGAAATTACATTCCCTTGTGTAACCCTTATTCCTCCTTCACCTCCCCCTCCTCTCTCTCTCTCTCTCTCTCTCTCTCTCTCTCTCTCTCCCTCCCTCCACGTCTGTAATCACAGCAACACCACCTCAATAATTCCACATGTAAATTTGAAATGAGAAACTCATTTAACATTTAGAATAATTATTATAATATTATTAAATATGCTCAAAAAACTTTGTTTATAATTTAATATTATATATTTATATAACCTTATAAGGTTTGTTTTAATTTTAAAGAATATATTAATGTAATGAAAATTTTTATTTAATTTGTATAAATTTTCTGTAAAAAAAAAACGTTTTTTTTTTATTCTAATTTTACTAAAAATAATTATAATAATAAAATGAAATTGTACAGAGACATAGTAAAATTTTCTCTATACTCAAATTATATCCATTTCCTTTATATTCTTATTTCTGTTTAAGAAGAGGAAGAAGAAGAAAAAGAAAATAAAAATAAAAGAGCGAGAGAAGATGGTAATAGCAATTTTACTCTATTTTCCCCACGTTTTATAGCTGCTTCTAGTAGCACAGCTGCTCTCTCTTCGAAGACATTTCATCCAACTTACTTCAGTATTAAAGGGTTCATCTGCCCACTCACTTTTCCACATAACATTTGCCACAATTTTAACTCGCACCACACACATGTATCGATGAAGTCACGGTATTATGTCTAAAATTTGAATTCTCTTCTCTTTGCATAATATACGTATTTGTTTTGGCTAGTATTGAGCAGAATGGGGATAACAGTTGGAGAACAGTTCATGATATATTGAAGAAGAAAAAGAAGAAGACTTAAGTGAAGTTAGAAATGTTTCTTGATATACAAGATATAAGTGTGTCTAAGTGTGTCTATATCCGTTACTTAAGTTATTCCAGCCTCGGTGCAGAATGTTAATTTCTTTCACAAAAAAAAAAAAAAAAAAAAAAAAAAAAAAATGCGATGCTTAAAGCCCTTGTCAACTTACTTTTTTTATTATTTAGAATACTAGACTGCTAATTACCATACCTTAATATCCATGAATTAGACACCAACACATTGATTTTGTACTTATTTTCGTTTATTTTTCTTTCTGCGGTTATATCACGTATCTGACGTCATAATGTACCGATGGGGCCGTGATAGGGGTAAAGAAATTGAGGGAGGGGCTTAAATTTATCGCGTGACCAGAGCGGTGACTGTGATTGGTGGCGGTACGTTGTGACGTCAGATACGTGATATAACAGCAAAAAGGCAAATAAACGAAAATAAATACAAAATCAACGTGATGGTGTGTAATTCATGGATATTAAGGTATGGTTATAATCAGTCTAGTATTCTAAATGATAAAAAAATAAGTTGACAAGGGCTTTAAGGATAGAAAATTAGAGATTTTTCATCTTTCTTCCCCCCCCAGTGTGATTGGTAAGAGCACTGATAAACTTTATTATCAACAGTTTCAGTTTCTACACAGGATTCTCATATTAATACCATTGACCCCAAAATAATATTAGTAAGCTTTACAATACTGAATATACGACAAACATTGAATAAAGTGAATGAAATGTACAGAAACACGTGACTACGTCTATATATACGCATTATACAAGACAGAAGAAGAAAAAAAAAAGTGTCAAGATGACCATAGTATAGCAACATATGCTACCTCTTCTATATGTGTTACCCCAGGTGTCAACCCTTTAACCCCTTTATCTATAACCAAAAAAAACCTCTGTATATGCGGAGTAAGTAAGATATGCCCCTGCTTATATACATAGTCTTGTCTTAAGGGAATATCTTGTTATATGTATGTAGAAGAAAACTTTTTTTGGAGACATTAACAGAGAGGGGATGCTAAAACTTATATATAATAGGTAAGTGAAGTCAAAGTCTTTATGAAAAGTCGATCAGAAAGATAGTTTTCAGGGTTGTTTACATTTAAAACATGTTATTTATATATATATATATATATATATATATATATATATAGAGAGACATAGGGGAGAGAGAGAGAGAGAAGACGTTACCAGTATATAAGTTTTCCTATAACCCACAATAAAGAGATGGTATATATACACAGTTACAAAACTTATATGTAAGTGTGTATGTATATGCATTCATATATATACCATAAGACACTATATATAATATTCTCCTAAGGCTATATAGTATTGTTAAGTAAAAGACATGTAGAAAGTTTATATATTTGCAATGCAAATATCCTTAAGATGAGTACACATATACACCATTATATATAGGTCCTATAATGTGGTATAGTTTAGTTCGTTTGGGACTCTTCAAACATCCC
>OX439132.1:35712799-35780033 GCA_949318235.1 Ecdyonurus torrentis | reverse complement strand
GTATCAAATCATATATGATATTTAGTCTATATATATCTAAAGAAGATATTGCCCGTAAGGAATACTAAAATGTATGTAAGCAACACATTACATATAACATAACAATACAACATGCGGTATATTACTATTATATATCAAGACCTTCTCTATATTATGTATGCATGTGTTTATGTTTAATTAAACCTTTGAATTATATTAAACAACCTGAATATAATTATTTTATAATATCAAAACAATAAGTATGTATAATTATAATAATTGAGGCGAAATATATTGTTTTCGATATAATATATAAAATGTATAATTTTGTTTATTTATCATGATGTGAAATTTTCATATAATTATATTTATTCAATGAAACTTGTCATTTATGTAAATGAAGTAATGATAGAATTGGAAAGCAGTGTTTATATTAGGAATGAATGAATGAATGAATGAATGAATGAATGAATGAATGAATGAATGAATGAATGAATGAATGAATGAATGAATGAATGAATGAATGAATGAATGAATGAATGAATGAATGAATGAATGAATGAATGAATGAATGAATGAATGAATGAATGAATGAATGAATGAATGAATGAATGAATGAATGAATGAATGAATGAATGAATGAATGAATGAATGAATGAATGAATGAATGAATGAATGAATGAATGAATGAATGAATGAATGAATGAATGAATGAATGAATGAATGAATGAATGAATGAATGAATGAATGAATGAATGAATGAACGAACGAACAAATGAATGATATGAATGAATGAACTACTGAACGAACGAACAAACGAACGAAAAAACGAACGAAAAAACGAACAAACGAAGGAACGAACGCAAAAAGAAAGAAACAAATAATTATGTAAATGACGAAATATACAAATAAATAATAAAAAAAAACTAGTTATAACGAATTAAAACAAACAATTGAAAATATTTACGAAAATGCTTAGTTCTTGTATTTCAACACAAAAGGCCAACGACGAAAAGTCACCTCACCATTTCAATCTTTTACTAAAATTTAAATATAAAATTATCATATATTAACTCAGTAATTTAACTTTAAGTTATAATTGTGAATAATTTATCTCAAATTTTTCATACATATGCAAAGCATATGCTAACGAGAAGTTTTAAAAAAAAAAATCTTAAAATTTAATTCATTTTAAGTGCAAAAGAGAATAAGAAAAATACTGTATTTTAAAATAAAAATATAATTTATTATACATCTGTTAAATTTTTCTTCATAATTTAATTTCTTATTTAAATAAATCTATTATATTTCCATCTTGTTTACAGAGACTCTTTTTTTAGCTCCGTTATATTTTATATAAAAAAAGAAGAAAAAATTAAATCAAACTCAAATAATATAAACGAAAAAAGAATATTTTTTTTATATTATATATATGTGTATATTTTAACAGAGAAAAATGTAAAGAGGTGCGGGATGAAAATATTCAAATGGACACATTCAAAATTCTACTGGTAAAGCAAAGGAAGATTGAGAGAAGGGCGTCAAGATAAAAAAAAAAAAAAAAAAGCGTTAGAATTGAATGATATAGAAGGGAGGAGTAAGAAGAAGAAGAAGAAAAATATAAGAGGGGGATTCAAATCTCTTATATTATATAATATATAAAGGTTTTTATTCAGATATATATAAAGTTATTGTAATAATACAGGTAGGGTGTGGGTGGTCGTAGGGTATTCCCCTGTGTGACAAAAGAAGAACACCTTGACTCCACGTGACATCTCCCCCGTCACGCACTTTGGATACGCACCTTCTGAACCTTATTATTGCATTTTACTTTTCATGCGTGCCAATCAAAGAAATTCAAATTCTTTCAATAATAATAATAGAAAAAAACTTATACTTTCATATCATTAACATTTTGACCTAAAATCAATTACTTTCAAAAAAATAAAAAAATAATTAAAAAACTTTCAGTTTTATATTTAATATAATACAAACAAAAATCAGATAAATTTATGGTAAATTTGCGTGAAATTTGTAATTAAAACGTAGAGATTTATATTTTTTGTCATAGGTCACGAATTATTTATATTTTATAAAGTAATACTAATCTCTATACACCATCATATATTTTATAATGTTTCCAGTCAATAGTTTTGAATATAAAATAAAATAGCTATAAGTGAAAGGTCATTTAAAATTTTATACTGAATTAACTTTTAGTGTATTAAAATCTTATATGAAAGATAAAAAGTATATTTTACAAAATGTTTCCTTATAAAACTTTCAATCATATTATATATATATTATATCATATTATAAACTTTCAATATATTATATATGATAAATAAAATCACAGTACTTATTCTAAGACTAAAAAAATTTACTTGTATCGATGACTTTTTTTTTTAATATAATATTATTGGTGTGTGTGTGAGAGTGTGAGTGTGAGTGAGTGAGTGTGTGTGTGTGTGTGTGTGTGTGTGTGTGTGTGTGTGTGTGTGTGTGTGTGTGTGTGTGTGTGTGTGTGTGTGTGTGTGTGTGTGTGTGTGTGTGTGTGTATGTGTGTGTGTGTGTGTGTGTGTGTGTCTCCAGCCTGATAATAAAATATAAAGACACAATATACAGTGTATATTATATAAAATAAAATGATTGATTGGAATAATATGACCATGACCCTTAGATATAATATAATGTCCAAGCATAGTCTGGTAAAGCTAGTGTAGCGTGACGTCACATTAGATCGAGCTTCATTCATCATTCTGTGAGTTAGCGTGGCGGGAGTTTATAACTAACTAACCAGTCGAGTCTACAATATATAATATATATATATATATATATATATATATATATATATATATATATATATATATATATATATATATATATATATATATATATATCGATGCTTCCGCGTCAAAAGCGATCATCTACACTTTCCAGATTTCCGACCGAACGACTATCTACACTTTCCGAGCAGCGCTGTAACCCGACTAGCCGCCATAAGCTTAACATTGCAGATGCTCGGCGGCGGAAAGTGTAGATAGTCGTTTTGTCGGAAATCTGGAAAGTGTAGATGATCGCTTTTGACGCGGAGCCATCGATATATATATATATCAAAGTAGAGCCATATAGTCAAAGAGTTGCGTGGTATAGTTCTCTCTCTCATGCATTACCTATACGTATATATAATCACTAATTATAACCTATAACATGAAATTATAATGTACATATATGAAAGAGGGGAGACTGTGTAGACTAACTGACTACATGAACGTAGACAATTTTGTCTCAATTTTTTATTATTATTATTATTACATATATGACTGCGTGACTAGAAAATAGACAAGCTATTTTTTTTTTAACTGGTATAACAAATTTTATATAGAAACGAGCGTCTATATATCCCTCTTTCTTCTTTTTAGTGATACGGTAATTATTATGACTTGTATAAAAAGTTAATAATTTCTTTTTGATAAAAAAAATTACGTATATTTTGTTATACCTCTTATAGTATAATACGGTAAAAAAATACTTTTTAATAAAAAGAAAAATAGTGAGAATTTTAGTAAAAGTAGCAGTTGACTCTGAAATGTTATTAAAATAAAAAAGCTTACTTGTATTTTTTACATGGTGTGTTTTTCATTTATACATTTCTGTATAAACTATTTAGAATGAAAAAAGTTCGGAAGTCATAGTTTACCTGAAATCAGAAAGAAAAATCAAATTAATATAAAAAATTTAACACATAAAATAAAATGACATGTTTATATATTTAAGTAAAATTGAAAGAAAAAATATCAATTCTTAAAACAACTGAATTTTTATGTATGCGTAAACTTTTTTTTTTTTATTAATAATAAATAAGTTGGTGCGTGGAGTAGAGAAAATGTGATAAATCAGACTTGTGATGTGTGTAATCATTATTCGACTCTGACAATACAAATGTTTCTAATCTTTAATTCAAAGTAAACATTCAATAGATATCATCAGTTTTGGCATTTTATTATTATTTTATATATTATATACTTTTATTTATATACGATATTCAAAAATATTTTATGTAAGCATGAAAAGATTTCAATACATGATATATGTATACACACTGAATTTATATTATTTATAAAATATTTCATTTCTAAATTGTATATTTACGTGATTTAAATATTAAAAATAGACGCCATTGATAGAAACGCCTGCTGAAGTTATAGTATATGCAACCCGCACAACATATCTGATTATTAAATAACATTCAATAGTTAAAATTTTTTAACATTACTTTTGCTTTCTTTTACTTTTTAAATACGAACTAAATTTTATACCTTTATTTTACTGTTTATTTGATTACCAATTTTGTTATTAAGTGTGTTATAGTTCGCTGACGAATCATGATTTTAATGTCTTTGTCATTCTCTCTGTATAATAATATGCTGTAATACTTCAATTTATAATATTACTTGTAAGTAGTAACAATTTACAATTACTTTAAAAAAGTTAAGTTACAATCTTTTATATCAGTGTACAGTACATGTACATGTGTACGTATATATATATATATATATATATATATATATATATATATATATATATATATATATATATATATACAGTATATATATAAAATCCACTTCCGGCTGTAAAGCTTCATGTAATAAAGTTCAAATTTACGGTTTGTAATGATAGTTCTTCACTTTCAAAGAGATAACAAAATCAGCTACATACATAAGTTTAAAAAGAAGAATTGAGCATCACGTTTTATTTCTCTCTCTCTCTCTCTCTCTCTCTCTTTCTCTCTCTCTCTACTTATTTTGCTACTGGCATTACTACTCTTTAAAGATGTTTAGAATTTAAAACAGTTTTCAAGAATAAGAAGAAAACTTTTTATTTTTTATCCATAAAATGATCAAAAAATATATCTACATTTCCTTATTCACAATGAATAAAAGATTACTTTTATTTTTATATATGTATATATTTAAAAAAAAAACTGTTGAATTTTTTTTGTGACTTATGGAAACATGAAATATATAATTTATATTTTTTCCATGTTAAAAAATAAAGTTTTCATTTATAAATAATATAATAAAAAGAAATGTAAACATTATAGAGAAATGAATTGAATCATATAAAATACATTATTAGGTAGGATTCCCTTAGGTAGGGAAAAAAAGTAATGTATAATCAACTTTTTTTTTTTCTTTTGTAAATCTTTTTTTTTTTTTTTTTTTTCTTTTTAAGCAGATTTTTGCTGTTGTTGTTGATTCTAGCCACAAAATTGCAACATAAGAAAGCCAAGAAAGGGGGGAGAAAGAAGGGTGGTACCATCTTCTCCTAAACGTAATTGCGTTTTTCATACGATTACCTTTCTTTCTTCTTTTTTATCTATCCAATGTAAGAAAGAAAAAAATTTCTCTTATATTTAAGCTTCAACGTATAGTGTCTCATTTAATTTAAATAATAAAAAAAAAATGTAACAAAAAAAATCATTATAAAATGAATGTAAAAAAATATGAATAAATTGCTTTTTTTTAAACCTATAAAATGTAAACAATCTATTTTATATAATATAATAATTGGATATTTAGCCATATCAATTTAAAATTTTAACAAATCCTATACACATCTTTATTCAAATTAGAAATTAAGCCTTCTTTTTATGAAGTTTTAACTATAGTATAAATATATAAACATGGCATCAAAAATTGCTTTTATTTTATTGTCATTTAAAAACACTGCATGGAAGTAGTCTTACGTAATTTCCTTGTTGTTTTAGTGCGCTTGTGAAGCTGCATTCAAACTCAAATGCAGAGAGAACCAAAACTATAGGGAGCTTTTCTATATTGTATCACAAACACAAAATGTGGTAAAATTTCAAATTAAATTGTCAAAATAAACAAAAATATATAAAAATGTAATAAAATATATATAGTCAATCAAAATACATGTATATATATATATATATATATATATATATATATATATATATATATATATATATATATATATATATATATATATATTCTCCAAACTATATGTTATACAGTATGAAAATTTTACCCTTAGGTAGTTTTTCTAAGTTAGTTAGGACTCGTTATATAACAAAGGGAAAAAGAGAGAGAGAGAGAGAAGAGAGAGAAACATGGCCGTCTCTTTATATGTATGTGTATAAGAAAAAATTTGTTATGCGTCTCACGCACTTGCAACAACGCAGTATAAAGGCAAAAGCAAACGAGCTACACATACACACACACACACACACACACACACACACACACACACACACACACACACACACACACACACACACACACACACACACACACACACACACACACACACACACACACACACACACACACACCACTGACGTAATAAGTAAGGAACGTCTATCTCACTAATACTCAACCACACATAGCATCCTCTCTCTCTCTCTCTCTCTTTCTCTCTCTCTCTCTCTCTCTCTCTCTCTCTCTCTCTCTCTCTCTCTCTCTCTCTCTCTACTCTTACAAGAGAGTTGACCTCTGTTCTCTCCAGTCCATCCTGTTTTATGGTCCTGAGGGACTTCATTACACTATCCTGTTTCTCTCTCTCTCTCTCTCTCTCTCTCTCTCTCTCTCTCTCTCTCTCTCTCTCTCTCTCTCTCTCTCTCTCTCTCTCTCTCTCTCTCTCTCTCTCTTCACTTTCTTACACACACCTGCTGTATAAAACATTCTTCTTTATATATATGTGTGTGTGTGTGTACTTTGAAGCTGTGTATAAAGTTAAGTTTTAGACCAAGCGATTACCTTTTGTCTTTGCTTAAATAAATTAAAAGTTTCCGACTTTATATTTTGATATGCATTTTCTCCGGATGTTTTTATCATGATATATTCTTCATGTTCTTAGCTTAAAATATTATTTATTTATATATATTTTTAGGTATTAAATTAGACTATTCGTCAATTACTGTAAGATCAGTGTTTTTGTTCTCTATATATACTTCCAGAACCCTCATATTTGCTGATAAAAACACTATACAATTTATAACTTAAATTCATTACACTGATTTGATATTCCAAATGTTATGTTGTTTAAATTTAGGTGATAAATCGGGCATCTATTAGGGGGGGGGGGGGGAGGTTCCATATAATAATACTCAAAATTGTTATTGTCTGATGAAAAACTGATATAAACATATAAATAATAGTTGTAACTTCAAAAAAATGTATATAAAAAAAAGTTATGAACTTTTTTTTTTGTTATTTCCGGATACTTCCAAGTGTAATCGTTTGTTTTATTGACTAACTGTATAAGAGAGAGAGAGAGAGAGAGAGAGAGAGAGAGAGAGAGAGAGAGAGAGAGAGAGAGAGAGAGACGGAGACCAACATTTTGTTATTCGTGAAGCCCACATGGGTATATATAATAACTCATTTCCATATTCACCATATTTTTTAAAAACTTATATTATTCCAAAAGCATAATCATATATATATATATATATATATATATATATATATATATATATATATATATATATATATATATATATATATATATATATATATATATATATTATATAGACGTATTATACATAAAGCTATGCCTGCACTGTTGTTTTATAGGGGGTACATAATATAATATATAAAATGAGCAAAGTAAGTGAATTCATTATTATTCTCACTCCATGGTGGTGTTTTAATTAATTTTATATATAATAACAGCTATAGCGTGCATGCAGTGATGACAGCTTATGTGTGTTTATATATATATATATATATATATATATATATATATATATATATATTACGAATGAACAAAATTTTAATATTAAATTTGTAATGTACCATATAGGTTCTATATATTAATATAAATAATAATTTATGAAATTATATATTATATAAAAATTATATAATATATGAATATAATTTTAATAATAAACAATTAATCATAATTACAATTAAATTTTTTTTTTTTTAGAAGTTTTAGGTTGTTAGTTTCAAATTATATATAAAAAATTGATGTATATAAATCATTTTTAATTATTTTTTATTACAAATTTCTGATATATAAATGTACAATTATTTTTTGTTGAATTACGCAACATATATATATTACACATTTACATGGATGTTATCTATGCTATATAAAATTGTTAGAAAAAGTTATATATGTATATATATATATATATATATATATATATATATATATATATATATATATATATATATATATATATATATATATATATATATATATATATATATATATATATAGTATAACAACAGCAGAGTACTTTTTAAATCCACTTAATAATATGAATAAATGCATGAATGAATGAATAAATACGTTGTGTAGTGAAAATTATTGTATGCACACATGAAGTAAAAAAAAAAGTACAAATTTGTCAGTTGGTATATTTGTCGTGTGAATGGTATATAAAGCTCAACTCTCAGAGCATTACAATAGATGCAATTCTCATACAGTCAGGTTTTATATGCAAACTTCTATAACAATGCATAATGCATAGCTGAATGCACATGTGCAGTTTAAATCATGATATTCTTTTTAACAAATGAGTAAATGAACGATTGATGAGTTTGTTTTTTTCTTTTTTTTTTTTTTTTTTTTCTCTCCTTTTTTTTCCAATGAAAAAATACTTTGCTATGACTATTTTTGCAGTTCTTTTTACCTAAATTATTGCATTTTCAGATAATTATAAGGCTTTTTTTTTTTTAAATATATCACATATATATTTAAATCACTTTTTTTTACATTTAACAAAAATACAAGAGAGAGAAAGAGAAAGAGAGAGAGAGAGAGAGAGAGAGAGAGATTTCAAAACTGTTCGAAAGGTATAAAATAAATTTTATTAATTTTCACCAACAAAGAAAACTTGTTTATTACACGTCGAATAGCGTCACCTTTAAACAATTTTTATTGACTTATTAGGAAAAAAAAAAGTAATAAAAAAGATATAAAAATTTAGTTTTGTTATACACGTATGTGACGTATGTATGCGTGCGTATATATTCCTTTTGTGTTTCTCTATATAATTAGATTTTCATCTTTATTGTATATTGGTCTATACTCAAAAATATATATAAATATTTCTTACGACTACTATATTTTAAGATTTAATGACTTCAAAATGTGTGAACATAATATATTACAAAACATTTTTAAATTTAAAAATATAATTTTCTTTCGAATATATAATTTTTTTAGTTCTTAACGGTACTAATTCAATATCTATAAACATCTCATAGCGATTAAATAAAATGAAACTCTTTCTCTTTTAAAATAGGAACTAAAATAATTACTCAAATACCAATATAATAATATGTATTATTATTCATTAAAATATTGATAAAATATATATCATAAATTTGTGTACCAAATTACATTAAATTTATAATTGGGAAGAACCAGGCGTGAACACAAAGATATTAAACTGCGGGTTGGTTAAAGAGATAGGAAACAGAAACATTATAAACATTTATATACATTTGGGTCCCGTCGTTGTCTAGTTATACAAAATCCACCACAAGTTTTGTTACATCCCATTCCATCTCAACCCTCTCTCTCTCTCTCTCTCTCTCTCTCTCTCTCTCCTCTCATGTATAGTAAAGCAGTCGACATGTATCTGATCCTTAACACAAACACTGGCCGACAAAATGTTCTTGTTGTATAACAAATGCAGAGAGAGAGAGAGAGAGAGAGAGAGCGTTAAAAAAAGCACTTTACTCCTAACTCTCTTTATCCGATTAAAATAAAGAATTAACAAAAATAAAATACAGTAATGTTTAACATCAATAATTTATACTGTATTTAAAATACTACTTTTTTAATACAAAAAAAAAAAATGCTATATTGTATTTGTAACGTTTTTTTTTTTTTTTTTTTTTTTTTTAAGTAAAAATTATGACTAAAAAAAATGTATTATATTATTATGCACTTGTAAATAAATATAAACTGGTGATGCATGGTGATAACAACTGTTTTTTAACTTAGTTTATTAAGTAATTTGTGTCATATTTATACGATACAAAATATGACAAACATCTTTCCCTTTTGTATTCATATTTCCTGGATGAGAGAGAGAGAGAGAGAGAGAGAGAGAGAGAGAGAGAGAGAGAGAGAGAGAGAGAGAGAGAGAGAGAGAGAGAGAGAGAGAGAGAGAGAGAGAGAGAGAGAGAGAGAGAGAGAGAGAGAGAGAGAGAGAGAGAGAGAGAGAGAGAGAGAGAGAGAGAGAGAGAGAGAGAGAGAGAGAGAGAGAGAGAGAGAGAGAGAGAGAATCCTTGAAATCCTGTTATTTACGCGTGAAAAAAAAAGTTAAGAACAAACTTTTCGGACAAAACTTTTATATGTTATGTAAGAAATTGCGAGGGTAGATTGGGGGAGACGCAAAAATATTAAAAGAAAATTATGATCTTATTTGAAAAACACAACCATAATCACAAATATGTCAATATTATACTGTACACTCAATTGAGTAAATAATGGCAATATTAAGAAGGGGGACCTATAAGATTATATTCATTGCTTTGTACTTAACCAAGTCAACCTGAAAAATATGTTCTTTTTTATTTTTATTTTATAAAAATTGAATTTATCGACTGTCCTTTGGGCAACATTTTCTTCTTCTTCTCCTTCTTCTTCTTCTTTTTCCTTTTTTTAGATTTTCAATAGTTAGGTAATAAGATGAAAGAAATTTTATGAAAGAGTTTGAAATCTAAGGTTTGTTCAAATCTATTAATCACAATCAATTGATAGAAAAATGTTATTTTATGTCTTATTTTTTTAAAAACTTTTTTTCGAACACACTTTTCAAACTTTAACCCACACATTTTCTTTCTTTCCAGTGTACGTACACAAAAAGTTTACGGATGGAAGGTTGTAAGAAAAATATATTTACTTCTTTTAATATTTTTCTGCCTCTAATAGTAGTACGAATCATTATCAAATGAGATATATTATTTACTTCAATTTTATTTTTTTATCTCGAATTGGTATATTTTGAAACATTTATATTAAAAAAATATATTCATACCTAAATGAGTGAAAAGCTGGCTGTGTGTGTGTGTGTGTGTGTGTGTGTGTGTGTGTGTGTGTGTGTGTGTGTGTGTGTGTGTGTGTGTGTGTGTGTGTTGTGTGTTGTATTTTTGAGAGAGAGAGAGAGAGAGAGAGAGAGAGAGAGAGAGAGAGAGAGAGAGAGAGATGTGTTACGTTGCTGAAAGTATAGTTTACGCCGACGTCTCTCTCTCTCTCTCTTTCCCTACGAGACAGAGTGGCGCCTAACAGATTAGCGCCAACAACGATAGCGCCATGTATCGCGTTTATATAGGGAGAGTGAGAGAGAAGAGAAGCGTGTGCGCGCGGCAAACACATAGAAATGAGAGGCAACTTGGCGTTATTAAGCTCTCTTATATATATATATACGATCGTTTATTCCACTGCAGTGCACTGTTAAATCTTCTTGCTTGATCATTCGTTCTCTCTCTCTCTCTCTCTCATCTATTGTTATAATATGCTGTATGGAAAATGATCACAAGAAACAATAATATTGTCCTTTTCACACCACTTCACAATAATACCATAAATAGCTTCATATACTATTATATATATAACAAAAGCAAAAAGGGATTATCTCCTTTATAGGCGTGAGAAATATTTACCTGCATCCGATAAACAATTCTTTATAAAATATAATACGTAGAATTAAAATATATAACAAGAAGTTAGTCACTAATTTGTATAGCAATTAATCTTACACTCAAAAATATATTTAAATTTAAAGTGTATTATTTTGTTACGAAAAAAAAAAAAAAAATCTCATTTTACTAATAAAATGATATTCTCTCGCTCTTTTTTTGTATATTTGTATAAGTTCGTTCTGTAAACTACACACAAATATTGAGCCAGCTTCGACATTTTCCTTTGTTAAGAACACCTGATCATGACGTCACTACCTGTTTGTGACGTTTATATGTATGGTTGATCATTGTTATTTCTTCGTTTAGAATTTTAGACTTGATAAGAATGAACGATACTTTAAAGTTGAATGCTCAAGCAGCGACAATTTTTCATTGGCTCAAAAAACATGATTAACCAATGAATGTGTGTATTTGGGGGGGGGGGGGGCAGCCAATCATTGTTAAGGAACCTCACTATACTTTACAAAACAAACTATATAGTCGCACGTTCAATTTGATTCTATTAATTGACTAAGAAGTTCTTTTTAACTGGCCACAACTGTACATACAAACCTATAGAAAAACTAAATAAACTGCTTCATTAAAAACTCAACATTTCCCGAAAAGAAGACAAAAAAAAAACTAACCACATGTTTGTAAATTTTAAAATTATCAACTGTAAAACAGCTAAAAATATTCATGTAATATTATTGTTATCAACAATTTTATAGTTTTTAACAGTGCCAAAAAAAAAATTCTACACTTATTTAGAATTCTAGGTTAAAAGCATAATATATAACATAAAAATAATAGATGTTATGTTTGCTATTATGTGTAAAAAAAAAAATGTATGGAAAATTACAACAAAACGTTTATTATATAGCTTGTAAGTCATAAAACATGTATTTAAAACATATTGTAAAAATGTTTATATCTTTCTATTTAAGTTGGCAACTTTTATATATATAGGAATAAAAAATATATATAAATATTAAACCTTATATGTAGTTTTGCAAAGAAAAACTTATTGGCATGAGACTTAACAATATATGGAATCATATGGATATAGTTTCTATTTGTTAGTATATAAAACAAAAACTTTTTTGACGAAGAAAAATGTAAGTAAGTATACCTGTAACAAGAGAATTTTAAACTTCAAGTACTTTTTCTTGTCTGCAAATATATATATATTATAAAATAAATACACAAGCACACTTTTTTATTTTTATAATAAATATTTTTATATAAAAAGTATATTTTATTGTTATAAAACATCAAGGTATAGGGTCAAAATATTCGACTTTATTTATTTTTCTACTCTCCCCCTTTTTTTTATCCAACTAAAAAAAAAAAAAAAAAAAAAAAAAAGACTTGATATTTGGAATAAGAAGACCGAGGGTTTCTATTGAGGGTGAAATGTATAAGCAGGTTGTGGTGAAGAGAAAAACGAAAAAGAAGAAGAAGATAAGATGTTAGGGGTATATGTGTGGACTACCACTCAACGAAATTAAACTTTAAGGGTTCAGAATGAGATCCTTGCGACAAAACCACGAACGGGCGACATACATTCCAAAACCTAGGTACACAAATTACATCCCCCCCGCTTCTCTCTCTCTCTCTCTCTCTCTCTCTCAAAGTTATACAGCAGACAATTTTGTGCGTCTCGTATGTTGACATTTCGTATTAAAATGATCTACCACATATCAATATACCTATCTACCCTCTATATATACATATACACAAAAGTAATTATTTTCTTAACCCCAAAATTCAATTTTATAAAAGTAATTAAAATTTATTGATTCGAAATTACTTTTCAATAATAAATATAAGGAAATAAATTTGATTAAAAAAAATAATAAGAGAAAATGATATATATAAACCCTTTTCTCTTCGCTTATTGTTAAATTACAACTTATTTAATGTACTCAAAAACAACTGTAATGTATGAGTATTTAAGGAGTAAATTTTGAGGAGTGCAATATTAAAGAGAGCAACTAAAGATCACGTTAATTTTAATATTTTACTGCAACTGAATTCATTTATATATAGACAAGAGAAGGCGTAAAACACCTTAAACAAAAAACTTGCTCGATATCCTAAACTAAATGTCAACGTCAATTTGGTCTGATTCATTGATTTCTAATTTATTTTACATGTACTAAATTGCAGATGCGGGTTTATGACGTCACAGCTCGTTTGTTTCCGCGCACGTAAACCAGACGAGCTGAGACGTCATAAACCCGCAGCTGCCATTTAGTAAATGTAAAATAAATTAGAAATCAATGACTCCGGTCAAATTAACGTTGGTCATTAGGTATGTTAGGGTTACAGGTTAGGTTAAAAAAAAAACTTGAACGCACCCCACAGGGGTTGTTTTTTAAGGGTCTGACCTTGCCAAGAGGGCCGCCCAGTATAATTAGGTGTACTGTTTAGGATATCAGTCAAGTTTTTTGGTCAAGGTGTTCTACGCCTTTAAATAATAAATATCAACAAATTTATTTCTTATATAGCATTCCTATTTACCAAATATAGGTATAAGAATATATTATATAATATATAAAAAAAATCTACAAAATAAAAGCTTACAGAGTAAATATTTATATAAACGTTATATTTTCACACAATAAAATAAAAATAAAATGCAGTATAATATAGAAAGAGATATAGAATGCAATTTTTTATACATACCATACTTGACTTTCTTTTTTTTTTTATTCAAGTACACTTTACTAACTGAGAATACAAAAAAAATAAATAAATATAAAAACTAATATTTCATCCTATTTCCCCTTATTCAACTTAAGTTTTATTATAAATATTTCTCTTGCCAAAAAGCAATTGTAAAGTCAGAGGCATACTCATAGCAGTGAAGTTGAAAAATACTCATAGCAGTGAAGTTGAAAAATTTTCAAAACTTTTTTTTTTTTATTCCACTATGTTTTTTATACTAACACACACAGAAACTTTTTTTATTATTTAAAACTGCAACTATTTTTTTCCCTTGGAAAACTTTATATATATGTATGTGTGTGTGTGTGTGTGTGTGTGTGTGTGTGTGTGTGTGTGTGTGTGTGTGTGTGTGTGTGTGTGTGTGTGTGTGTGTGTGTGTGTGTGTGTGTGTGTGTGTGTGTGTGTGTGTGTGTGTGTGTGTGTGTGTGTGTGTGTGTGTGTGTGTGTGTGTGTGTGTGTGTGTGTGTGTGTGTGTGTGTGTGTGTGTGTGTGTGTATAATTATATAATATATGAAATTTAAAAAAAATGTTAACGAGAAGAAAAAAAAAGTAATAAACTTTCTTCTTAAAAAATTAAAATATTATTTTATAATTTATTTCTGCGACGTGATCAGATTTATTATAAATTTAAAAGAAACTATTAGTATTCTCTCTTTTAATGTATAGAAATAATTCTTTCTACACTTTATATTTTTTGATGCTTTATTTTTTTTACCTTTAACGACTTAAAAAAAAGCCCTCGTTAGATTTTATATTACTTTGTACAATGTTCTCAGAGAAAATAAAAAAACTTACAGTATGTTTTTATATAGTTACTGAGACACTTTTAGATTTAAGTTTACTATTAGTAACTTTTTTTTTATCGTAATATCCCTTTTTTTGAATGTGTATGTTTTTATACCATTAAGTGTTATAGTATAGTAATTTTATCAGGGTTAAAGATATGGTCCATATATATACTATAGAAGAGACGAGAGTTTCACACGAAGGACTGAAGTATATATAATGATATGTGTGTATGTATGTATACTACATATACATACTATAGTGTATAGTTCAATGCATAATATTAAGGTCTTAGTAGCCCCTAGAGTAATAATATACCCTAAAACATCATCACTATATACATACATGTATACCTAGTAATTTATACAAGATGTAATATATATTACATACGTGGGCAAAATTATGATGGGACTGCGAAGTACGATACTAAGGAGCGTTTAATAGAAACGCGTTTTTGAAAAAATATACATTGAAGAAGCAAAATGTCATCCTTTTTTTATACACTAATATTGTTATTATAAATAATAAAATATCAAGAAATTACTTTTTCTTTCTTTTTTAGTATTCTATTTTCTAAAAATTTGACAGAAACTTGTAGGTACAGTTCTGGCCAAAACTTTCCAATACGTTTTCCCATAAAGATAACAATGTGTGGTTGCCTATACAAATCGTTCTTAAACTTTTGGCCAGAGTTGTACATATCGATGTTTTGAACGAAAAAAAAAAAAAAAAATTTAAGTGTGTGTGTGTTATAATATAAGAATCAAAAGAAAGGAGAAAGAAAACAGTGCTAAAATTAGAGAATTTTTTCTCATTTTTTTTTTTATATATCTTTATAGTTATAAAAAAGATGACAACGAAAAATATTTTAAGCGCTACTGTTAGTGTATAAAATTTATTTATATAAATTCTTTTACTTTTTTTTTGCATACGTAAAAGAAGAGAGAAAGAAAAAAATTAATTCTGTATTATTTATAATACCTGACTTCACAGAGAAACCTTTTTAGTATAAAAGAAAAAAAAATGATTTTTTTTTGTGTTACACTTTATATACCGCAAAACTATTTTCTTCACAGAGAGCAAAATAAAATAATAATATTATATAAAAAGCTGTTTGAGAGAGAAAGAACGTGTACACCAAAGTGAGCACCAAAGAGAGAGAGAGAGAGAGAGAGAGAGAGACTCGTTTAGCGTGGTAAACACTGTACACATATACAGGAAGAAGGAAGCTAGAGGGCATCACAAGAAAGCATTCCTGAATATCAGTAGACGTCAAGACGCTATACATAATATTATACTCTTTCTTTCTTTTTTTTTTTTTTTTTTTTTCGTCTTTTTACTTTGCTTGTTAAGGTGCCGCCGGTAAAAGTCTTGTGAAGTTTATCATCAGTACTTTTTTTTTCTTAAACTCCACCCTTCTCTCTCTCTCTCTCTCTCTCTCGCTTTCATCAGCATCTTCACATATGACATCATCGTCTTGTTAAGAAAGTATTGCTTCAGTAAAGAGAGAGAGAAGAAGAAACAGAAAAAAAAAACACATTTATTATAACATACGTCATGTCCTTTCTTTATCGGTATTTTTTCTTTCTTTCCTTTTTTACATAATATATATTTTTTCCTTGATATGGAAATTTTGTGGATTCCACTTAAATTTTGGTCTGTCTCGCGAGCTCTCGTTTTTTTCTTACAAATTTGTGTTCATCTTATTTCTTGCCAAACTCTTCTTTTTTTTTTTTTTTTTTTTTTTTTTTACTCTCTTTATATAATAGTTCTTCGTCTGTCCTCTGGCATATTCTCTCTCTCTCTCTCTCTCTCTCGCTCTCGCTCTACAAGAATAATGAGCAGAACGTGAATTGAGTTGAAAATTTCTCTTTTTTAACAAAGAACAAAAGGGACACACACAAAATAGGGGTACATATATTTAGTTATTAAAATATTATATAATACATAACAAGAATAATTAATTATTTAAAAATTAAGTTATAAAAAAGTTTAACAAAATTAAATTTATAACAATTAGATTTGTTTATTTTAATTCAATATAATTGTTATAAAGTTATAACAATGGACAAAATTTAAAGTGCAACAATTTTAAAATGCAAAATGGAATGACACAAATACGTGATAATGTTATTTTAAATTTAATTTTTATAAAAAAATGAACCTTAAATACATTCAATGTTAGGGGTAAGTCTGAAGTTTTTTTTGGCTAGCAGCCACCACGCGGTTCGAGTGGTTAGGGGGGGGGGGGGGGGGGAGGGTGTTCTCTCAGCTGACGTCCCAGTTCAATATTTTAGCTCCAAAGAGAGAGCGAGAGAGAGAGAGAGAGAACAAAAAAACAAGGGGAGTTCCGCACTCTCAAACATCCTATTGTTTTATAACTTCTAATTACAAAAATCACATATTTTTAAATTAAACTCATATTTCTTCCTCCTTTATTTTTAAGTTAAATAATTTATTCATACAAAAAAATGTAAATATAATTATTTACTACAGAAAAAAAATCGTATCGTCAAGAGGATTAAAAGTGAATTTATTTATATTTTTTAAGCCAGAAAAAAATAAATAAACTTTTTAAGTAAGATATTGCGTATAGATAAAAATATAAAAAAATAAAATAAGAGATGGAAATAAAAAAAAGGGGGGATGCAATATATTTTGTCGTTATTCTAGGAAACTGTTTCCTGTTTTTAGGGGGGTTGAAAATTGGGAAGCTATAAACAAAAAAATATATAAAATACCCATGGATGAGTTGCATCACTCAGTATATTTTTAACAGACTGGCAAAAGAAGAAAAGAAAAAAAAAATGTCCTTCCACTTTGCCTCACAGAAGAAAAAAATAAATATGGAGAACAGAATATATAGGGATGACGAAGCATATATATATAAAAAAAAAAGTAGCAAACTTCTTGGTACAAAATAGGGTGCAGAGTGGTATAGCCAATCAGTAAGAAGTAATTGAGCATGACAACAGGACGACAAGAAGAAAGAAAGAAAAGAAACTATACGCACGACGAGCACCAAATAAAATGAACACAACTTTTTTTCTTTTCGGGAACCAAAAGCGTGAGTCGAAGAGAAAAAGTTAGTCAACTAAACTCTCAGCAACTTCTACTCTCTCTCTCTCTCTCTCTCTCTCTCTCTCTCTCTCTCTCTCTCTCTATTTTCGGTCTTATAATAGACGAAATTTGTTATCTTGGATTTCTTTTTTCTTGGTGTAAAGCCAGATAAAAATGACATATTTTGTTACAAAGAAATATTTTATCCAATTATGATAATCAATTACAACACAATTTTTAAGAATTTTCAAAAAATAAAAATGAAAAATAATAGTTTGACTTTTCTTTACTTTTTTTTTAAGGGGAAAAAAATTACTAATGGATGATACTCAAAAACTTTTTTTTTTTTAAACTAAAACTTTTATGTGTAAATTTACAACTTTAACAATTTTTCTTTTTATTATTATTTTAGTTCACAGAGAAAAGAAAAATGTACATGAAATATTATTTATATTATATATAAAACTTTTACTTAAAAAGACTACGTACTTAATAGTTATTTTGACATTTTCACATTATATTTCATATCAAATAAGCATCAATTAAAGAGGATTTTACAAGTGTAAACATTTGACACGAAATACGTGTGTGTTTTTATATATATATACATAAAATATATTATTACTAAAATATATCAAAAATACTCGTGTTGCAATAATTCTTTGACATATAATATTATACTCTCATGTAATTTTTGCGTATATCTTTCATACGTGTACACTTGTATGTAATATTGATTAAAACATCTCTCTCTCTCTCTCTCTCTCTCTCTCGGTAAAACACTCTAATGACTGAGAGAGTGTCACGAACAGAATGAAAGAGAGAGAGAGAGAGAATAATGTTGCAAAACCATTCATGATGTTATAAACCATGTTATAGAAAGACTACTTGTATGTATAAATATATATGTTATTCTATACTCCCTTTCTCTATACAGTAGTGTAATATTTCATTTATGTATAATATCTCTCTACCAAAAAATTAACTATAAAAAAAAACTGAGATTTTTTTTTTTTTTTTTTTTTTTTTTGTCAGTTCAAAAAGTACATGTTCAGATTGACAAGTGAATCCTTTTAGTAAAACAAAAAACATTATATATATATTTTTTTTCCCCAGTAGCTTTTGAACATTTAGAAATGATCCATTTTGTAATTGATGATCGTACTTATGTGTAATAATAATAATAAAAAAAAAAACTAAAGGTGTAAGGTTTATATTGTCAATATCATTTTTCATTTCTCTCCATCTCTTTTCATAAAGCAAAAATTAAACAAGCGCATTTTCTTTTTATTACATTTATACTAAAACAAAGTCTTAATTTATTTGTTATTACATTTTTTTTTTAACATTAAGGTGTTTAAAAGTATAAAGAAGGAAAGAGAGAGAGAGAGAGAGAAACTATTTGTTATATGAAGTTAATCTTGTGAGAACATAAATAAGTCGTTACTATATCCTTTTTTATTGTTATACGTCAGTGTTTAGATGCTGTATAATAGGGTGCTGGACCAAATCCCACTAGCCTCTCTTTCTCTATTTCTCAACCCTTCCCTTCTTCTTCTTCTTCTTCTTCTTTAGGTCTTCTTGTTATGTAATATAAAGGCAAAGAAAAGCTATACAGTCTTGTATATTATATAGACTGTGTACCATGTTCCCAAGACACGGTTAAACTGAATACTTTGGGCCTCTCTCTCTCTCTCTCTCTCTCTCTCTCTCTCTCTCTCTCTCTCTCAACATGCCAAAATATCCCTAGTGTCTTTTATACCATAGTCTCATTTTGTGCCTTGCCAGCCTTCTATAATATATAGACATCTTCACGACTCTTTGAATGTACTTCACTAAATGTATATAGAACAGTGATTAGGGTAATTTTATATACCTGAATTCATAGACATATATACTGAAGTATAAACTTAAAAGTACAAAACTATTAGTAAACTTTATAGTTTAAACCCAAACAAACCATACTATAAATAACATTATTTTTACTTTACATATTATATTTTGGCATCTGAGTATATATAAATATTTTTATTGTTGTTATTTTTTAACTTATGATAAAAAAATTTGTATAGGATAAAATGTTGATGAGCATAATTTATTAGTTATAATTTGTCATTTTAGTGCCAGTTTTTTTTTCTCGCTGCTACTTATCTTCAGATTTTAGTATCTCTAGATTTCTGGCACTGTATCTCTCTCTCTCTCTCTCTCTCTCTCTCTCTCTCTCTCTCTCCAAGTTTAGTTTGCCTAAGCACTAGTATGAGAGAGAGAGAGAGAGAGAGAGAGAGAGAGAGAGAGAGAGAGAGAGAGAGAGAGAGAGAGAGAGAGAGAGAAGGCAGCAATATGACGGCGAACTTTAAGCTTTGAGCACCATATACACACCGAAACTCGAGTGTCTCAAATATACCCTTAGAGAATAACTCACTATACAACACGCGGGTATAGCAAAGTAAGTTTGCTATGTTGTTGAGAATATAAGTAAGTACTTCACTCCGTTTTTTATATTTATATTTTCTACATAGCAACTTTTTTTTTATTCCAACCGAAAAAAAAAATCTACTTTAAAAATTGCAAAGTATAATGAGAGAGAGAGAGCGAGAGCTAGTGTTGTATTAGGTTTTGAATTCACAAGTGAGTTACTCCCCCCCCCCCTCTAGTATGCAAAATTATACGTTAATTTAGTATATAGTCATAGAAAGAAAAAGAAACTAAATGACAAATTTACATAGTTAAAAATACTTTTGTTTTCTTTTTCTGTAAAATGCAAATAGTTTATAAAAAAATATATTTTAGTTAATTTAAAAAAAAAATCTGCACTATATAGTTATTATAGTTTAAATTATATGATTAATTGGTTAAAAAATTATGATGTATGAAAAAAAAAATCATAACATAGAAATGAAAAATTGATACATTTTAGAATGAAACCTTATTATACAAGAGCAATTTAAAAGAAAAATATATAGGGATTTATAAACATACAAAGAAAAAAAAATCAACTGCAACAGCAGCAATTTTATAAACACGATATATGTTAAGTGCTTCTCTTTTGTTGTCGCTATTCAAGTTATGTTTCTTGTCAGGAAAATGATATTAATGAATGATGACTTAAAATATTATCTATATTAAAAAAAAAATAACAATAAAGAATGCAAGCAACTATATAAGAAAAGTTTTTTTTTTATGTTTTGTTAGTAAAATATATATACTGAAAAATTGCATTATTAAAGTTTTAAAAATAATATTAAATTATAAATAAAATTGGTGAATATATAGCAAACTTGACCCAATATTTTTATTACTTCATATCATGCCACCGTGTCTGACAAGTAAATCAATAAGTAAACTGCCGCCAATGCTACATACTGCTCTTACTATTTTTTTATTGCAAAATTACAATTTTTTTTTTTTTTACTTTACCCTCAATTTCTTTTTGTCTATTTTTTTTTCTCTCTTATTGGGTTCATTATATTGTTTTTGTGTTCTGATTTCCTATAAATTCAAATGTTATCCTCTTAACAAACGTGTAATGTATGCACATTTGCATCAACTTGTGAAATAATAATATATAATAATAAAAAATCTTATATACTATTATATTTTTTATTCTAAATTGATATTGTTTCACACTTCAAATTTATAGCTATATATATGGCAGACGGAGCACTTATAAAGCTGAAATTTTAATACATTTTCTTTAAAGTTATTCCTAATGACCTTAAATTTTTAAATTTATTATAATAAATTAAACATTAATGAATTAAGTTGTCGAAAACATCAAATTGTTTTTCTTTATACTGACTACTATACAGTACAGTACATATATAAAGTATACGATATCTTTAGTGTTAAAGTAATATGTAACATATCACAAGTGAATTTAACAAAGTGTGTGTGAGAGAGAGAGAAGCAGATATCAGTAACAAAAACAGACGAGTGTGTTGGTGGTTAATTTCTGTCTGGCTGCCTAAAGTGAAGGTGACTGATGGATACCAAGGGAATGCGACGATCAAGAAACAACAAAAAATATATATATCAGACACCACGCGTGGATTACAATTTTAACGTTTACTTTATCACTTGAATTTTCTTGTATGTCAGTAAAGGTTAATCTATATATAGAAAAAAAGAGAAATTGGTCCTAAAGTCACTTTGACAAGCATTTTTATTAATGAAAAAATATGAACCTTATCTTTGATGTAATTTTCGTACAGAATAATATTTCCAAGGACTCCTTTATTAACTGTATATTGGAAAAACAACAACGAACAAAAAAAAAACAAAAAACAAATATAAATTGTTGCTTTCACACATACAAAAATATATTTATAACCATATCTCCCTTTTGATTTAAGGTTTGTTTCTAAAAATTTAAAAAGAAAACTTCCAAACTTAATGATGCCATTTGAAAGTTAATAGTAACAGCTACTTAATATGATAAAATTTTTAGAACTCTTGACCATCAGATAAGAGAGAAAATAGTTATCGAAATTAACATGGGCTCTTATGGGACTAAAACTTCAAAAAAACATAATTTAAAATCTAGAATGGTGACCCTCCAATTTTTTTTACATTTTTGAAGATACCTTTTCCTAATGTATCACTGCCCAAAGTTTCAGATTTTTCTTTCTTTACAACTTTTTAGTTAAATCCCGCAGTAGCTGATATACCACCTTAAACACAATTTCACAATTACGAGTATAAAAATTACGAGGAAAAAATTCATGTGTTGAGTCCCACACCTTATTTCTTTTGCATTTAATTAAAAAGTAGTTTACGTAATAAAAAAAACATATAATTAACTTCATGATGAATTCTTTGTTGTGTCTGACGCTGATACTTCACAACACTTGATGAGAAGAAAATATTACAAAACTAGTGACTAAAAGCAATAAGCGACACAAACAAAAAACTTGTTTATTCATTATACATTTTCTTCAAACATATTTTCTTTCAAAGCTAAATACAATACGGTTACGTAAAACAATATTATCAGCACATATAATACCTTTGAAATAAGATTCAATACTTTATTATTATTATTATTATTTAAAATTACAAAACATATCATTTGCTTTTAGACGTTTATCTTTATGAAATATTCATTCTTCGTATTTATATACGATCTTTCTATATGTAATAAAAAATAATAATAACTATAAAACAACAAAAAAATCTGACATTTTGCAATATAATATTTTTCTTTAAATATATATTAGAAAAAAAATACAGATGAAAAAGTAGATCTGGGGAAGAAAAAAAAAGTCAATGTCTGAAAGAAAAACAGATTGAATCCTCACTTCTTCTTCTTCTTTTTTTTTTTTTTTTTTTTTTTTTTTCTTTCATTTTTATTATTGATATATATATATATATATATATATATATATATATATAATGATATGCATGCATGTATAAGAATATAAGATATAATACAAAAAAAAAATACTGCACTGATGTAAACATACGTAAGACGATAGAAGAAGAAGAAGAAAAAAAAAAGGGGGGGGGGGAAGATTTATATTTTTGTACCGTGATATCAAAGATGTATAGATTGATCTGATTTTTGATACGTTGTCTGTGGTTAAGGAAATGGATAAGTTTACCTGCAGATACAAGTATATAATATAATATCACGTAATATTATGTTTGCATATCTTTCATGTCTGTTTATTTATTTCCCAGAAAAAAAAAATGTTATACTTTACTTTCAATGCGTATATTGTTACCGTGACTTCTTCTTTTTTTCTATTTTTTGTGTACATCATAAAAACAAAAGAAGAATGAGAAAACATTACATCATAAACCAAATAAACTTTTTTTTTCTTTTTTTGAATGAATACGTCAATGTCTATATATATAAAAATAATAAATATTTTTGGTGGTTTTATATTTAGTACCTTTTTTTGATGTGAAAAAAAAAAAAGAAAAGAAATTTAATCAATATAAAAATATACATTACAGAATTTATTTAAAAAATAAAAGTATAATATCCAAATTCCAAATTATATTGTGCACGTTGACCATGACAAAATATGATATTAGAAAACTTTTGCATATATATACAGAGGGGATGAAAAACAACAAAACTAGTTTTATGTAAAATAATAAAAATTTACAACAAGCCCGAGGTGTGTTTTTGCATATAGAGATAAAAATTGCAATTTTCAAAAAAGAAAGAAAGAAAAAAAAAAATTAGAAGAGGGGTAAAATATATAAAACCCGGTGTTATGCTATATGGTAATGGACACGCAATTTATATTATATAATTTTTTTTTCTCACTTATGTATACTACAGCATGAAGAAATATGAGATTATTATATATGTATATATATATAAAATAAGGTGTCCCCTCTTTTACTTTATAAATTTACAACAACCCTTATACTTTCATCATTAGGTGCATGAAGTGTAATATTTCTAAGCGGTTCGTGGAGTAAAATGAGAGAAAGAGAGAAACATGCATATTCAAAAACGTTTTTTTTCAACAGTAAATAAACGAGGTTTCGTAATACTCTGCTTAATATAAATATATAATGTGTTAATGGTATTTTATACTGTATACAGTACTGTATATATATATATATATATATATATATATATATATATATATATATATATATATATATATATATATATATATATATATATATATATATATATATATATTTGTGATGCTTATTTGCAATGCAAACTGTAAAAGTACGATTCTGTTTTATAGTACAGTATACTACTTTCTGCACACTTTAAGATGAAAAGGATTATTTTTTGTAATTAAATTTTTGGTACTTTTTCTTAAACTTAAATCTCATAACTGTGACAATTATCATTTTGTATTTTATACAATGAGAAATGAAGCTGATATTTGAATAACGCCAACTTCAAGTGTCCAAAAAAAAAAACTTATACTTTATACAACAACGTTGAGAAAAATTTTACCGCATTTATATATAATATCCGTTTGTTACTTTTTTGTAATTTACACGTGTATATGGTAATTTTAATTACTATTATTTAAGAGTAATTATAAAAAATCATTGCCATATTTTTGATACCTTTTTTGTTATGTAAGAGTGGTAAATGAGAGGGAGAGAGAGAGAGAGAGAGAGAGAGAGAGAGAGAGAGAGAGAGAGAGAGAGAGAGAGAGAGAGAGAGAGAGAGAGAGAGAGCAAAATTTTTAAGCTTAAAAAATGTAAATAATTTCTCTTTTTTATCTTGCGAATAAAAATTAAAACAAAAGTAGATTTTTTTTGTATAACAATGAAAAAAATAAGCTTACACATAACAAGAGTACTTTTAATAATTTAATGCCACTTCAAGAAATGATAATACAAATTAGTAATTACTTCTAATTCATATCCATAAACAAAAGTTTTTTTCTTTAAAAAAAATAAAATAAAAATCAACCCCTGTAAAAAAATATAATAAGAACAATGGTACGTTGAAATGTATTTTTCCACTATATAATGTTATTATAATAATGTTTGAATGTGTTTATTTTTTCTTGCGTAATTTTAATTGAAATATTTCGAAGTTATACAAAACAACGGTTTATGAAGCATAAAATGATTGTTACATACGCAAATTTGACTCATCTTTAAAGAAAATACAATATTATACTTGTATGCAAATTACATCCAATCAGCTTCAAGTATCCTATGTTTTTAGCCAATAAAAAGTACGTATACGTATACTTGTGTATTGCGGGTTGCGTGTTACTTTTCTATGTCTATAAGTTCTCTATATAAGCAACAAGAAAGGAGCGTGAGGAATGTCATAGGTTCAAGTAGAAGCTGCGTGCCTCGGGACCTATCATGTCATGACTTTGTGGTGAGAATGTTGTGTGAGAGAGAGAGAAAGAGAGAGAGAGAGAGAGAGAGAGAGAGAGAGAGAGAGAGAGAGAGAGAGAGAGAGAGAGAGAGAGAGAGAGAGAGAGAGAGAGAGAGAGAGAGAGAGAGAGAGAGAGAGAGAGAGAAAAGGATACTTTGTTGCTTTATAAGAAATTTCGTGAGGTATGCATGGGCATCTATAACATATAAAAACTTCGTCTATATACTATCAAAATTATAATAAAGGTAAATTTTGGAGACAATTTTTTTTTTAAATCCTTTTATAATATACGAAAGATCAAAGATAAATGAGCACACTGTTATGTATTCATGGACCGCACAAAAGAAAAGACATTCTCAAAAAAAAATGTGATTACCATTAAAAAAATTGTAAGTGCGCATTCTAAAAAGAATTGCTATTAAAGGTTACCTCAGGGGGTAAGTTTCTCTTAAAATAATAAAGACAATAACTTGAATGGCGTTGAGAAAAATAAATGCGCAAGGACATCATTTTATTATTATTTAATTATAAAAGTTTTTTTGTTTAGCACTGGATATTTTGCCCATTTTTACCTTTAAAAATAAAGAGCTAATAAAGAGTGCTGCAGAGAGATTAATCTTCTGAATATATAAAAAAAAAAATTCACAAAAAAAAAAAAAAAAAAAAAAAAAAAAAAAAGTAGAGTATGAGAGTCACACGACTCCTATCATAATTATCTATTCACCGAGTGTAACGATCAAATCAAGTGATAAAACTCAAAAATATGTGTGGGAAAAAATATAATATATATAAGGTTGGCATAGAATGAACAAAATTGAAATTTAGACACAACATGATGTAGGTATAAAGAAAAAGAAGAGAGAGAGAGAGAGAAAGAAAAACGAGAAATAATGTTGAAAAAGCCGGGAGAAAGCAATCTAAATGCCACAGCAAGTTACTTCACGCAAGCGGAAAGTTAAATCTAAGCTTTGCCTGCATGATGTTATGTATGTTGACCCTTCTTCTTATACGCATATAAAAGGAAAGCAATTGAAAATTTACGCATTTTAACTTTTCAAAATAATGGCGTAAAAAAATCTATATAAATACATGTTAAAAAACTTCTTTTTGAGGAAATTTAAACTTTTTTTTTTTTTTTTTTTTTTTTTTTTTTTTTTTTTTACACTATAAAAAAAAAGAGTTTCCTTTTTTTATGAAGATACATGATCCTTTTGAAAAATTTTGGAGTTCTGTGTTTAACTGTAAAAGGATTTAGACTTTTGCTTCATATATATACACAATAAAGAAAAAGAGTACAAAATGTTCCCAAGAGTACTTTTTTTGAAAGTAAATTGATAATTTATTATATGTATTTAACATGTAATAGATTCTAAAGCTATTTTATTGTCCCTATCCCTAAATATTGCAACCTTTTTCAAAGTTAACAAATATATTGTATTGGAGTTTCTATCTTTAAATTTTGATATAATTGAAAATAATCACAAATTCAGTTCACAGAACTGACCTATATAAAATACACATAATAAATTACATAAAATAAAAAATTATGTAAAAATTTCCATTGTACTATTTTTATATTACAAAAATGTATACAGTGCAATATAAAATGACATAAACTCTAAATCGAAATAACTTTTACTATTGTATAAAAAAAAAAATAATATAATATATATTATATTCTAATATATATAAAAAGTCTAATTTAAATTCTAACACGTATATATATAAAACTTCTAGACTTACAAATATATTGCATTCGTGATGCAATTCAAATATAAACTGCACCACTCTACTATACAATATTACTCAAAAAGTACATTTACTTGAGAGTGCATATAATATACGTGTATAAAGTCACATCAGCAAAATAGAGAGAGAGAGAGAGAGAGAGACGAAGAAGACGAAGAAAAGTTGAGATGCACGGAAATGAGTTTCTATCTGAAAGATGGTGGATTTCAGGTTAGGTTGACATTCATGTCACTATAGAATTATAAAGCTTCACTGTATAAGATAGCCAGTGACTTTTATCTTTTTCTTATTCTTTTTTTTTTTTTTTTTTCTTTTTTCTTTTTTTTTTTTTTACTTGCAGAATATAGCCGAGGTATTGTAGACAATACTAATAAAGGAATAGATCAGAAGAAAACTTAAGTATATTTATATCACAAAACAATTTGATAGGACTTAAATAAATATAGCATTTTAGTTTGTCTCAAAATCAGTGATCAGAAAAATTTGACTTATGCAACCCGCATAACATTTTTTACACTAAATTTTTGCCTGTTTCTATGACGTTAGAAACTTGGAATAGTCACTCAAATTGCATACTTTTCAGTATTTTCACGCTCTCTTATGGACATTATGAAATTTGTTATCAGTTTTGGAGATCCCATTTTGTGTTTAATCGTATTAAGAAGCACAAATGACATATTGTTTTATGTGGTCTGTGGTCCATTTTTTTTACGTAAAACTACGAAGTGATACAGTTTAATATAATTTAGAAAATACTATGAAAAATATATACTTTATTTTTTATTTTTGTAAAACATATGTTTTCCAAACTTGCATCGATGATTTCATTATTTCACACTCATAAAAAGTAAACATTGAAACTCTTGTACAAAATTATATTAAATATGATAGAATTGACTGGTATCTTTCAAATTGTAACGAATATAATCGTATAAGTGACGTAAAAAGCATCTGAACCTAATGGTTAGCAACGATAAGTTTATTTCCATTGTGGTCCTAACGGTTGTGACGTCACTTAAGTTTTTATCGTTAGATTTTAAACACCTTCAATTCTACAACATTTGAAATATCGCAACAAATACTGAACGTCACAATTCGCCTGTTTCTGCGCACGTGAACTATATAGTGAGTTGTGACGTCATAAACCCGCATCTGCTATTTTATGAATGGAAAATAAATTAGAAATTAATGACTCCGGCTAAATCAACGTTGGTATTTAGGTATGTTAGGACATATATAACCATGTTTAGTTTTGTTTTTGTTTAAGGTGTTCTACGCCTTTAAATAAAATAATATCATATATTTATTCTTATCAATAAGAACACTTGTCAAATCGAGCTAGATTAGCAATATGTTTGTCTCCATAAATATGACTCCAATAATTTTTTTTTGTTGACCTCTGACATTAGAGGTCAAGTAATAAAACTTAGATAATTCCACTTACATCGGAGGCAAATCTCACATCAAAACACGCAGCTACATCGTTTTTTTTTTTTTTTTTTTTTTTTTTTTTCCCTTCTTCTTCTTCTTCTTCTTCTTTTTTTTCTTTCTTTCTTTTTTTTTGGACTTCAAGAGAATATTTATCTTTCCTTGAGAAACATTATATTTATTAAATGTTTCTTTTACACTTATAGTATAATATAATACTGACAGGTCCGAAATATACATTCATTCATTCATTTATATATATAATACAACTTTTCTACTTCTAAAAGTTTGAAATACAAAGCGATTGCACTTTAATATAAAACTTATTGTGATATTGATAAACTTTTTATTTTTCTTTCAATATTATTTGTAAAGGTGAAGATAATGAAAATCTTGACATCTGATATATATTTAATATCTATCTCTATACAGAAGAAGAAAGAATAGTGCACATTACTGTCATTAAAAATAATGGTGAAATAATGTTATAAAAAGAAAAATGTTATTAAAGAAATTTATATCGATTGACTATATAGTAGCTTTATTAAAACTAAATAAAATGTGATTTTTTTTTTTTTGCTTTTCTCTATCTCTCTCTCTCTCTCTCTCTCTCTTTGTGTCTCTGTCTCTCTCTCTCTTATATGAATTAATCAAGAAAAGAATAATTGAAATAAATATCTTTGTATATACTAATGAATAATAAATATACAATCATTAATTTTAATAATATAAAATTCAAACGTTAAAAACATATATATATATATATTTTTTTATAACAAATTATTTACTGACAAGTCCAATACGTTTCTAGACAAGAGTAACAAATTTCTACACAACCTTTTTTGATAAATAAAATCATGAATAATTTATATAACAAAAATATTAAGAAGTGTATTTCAGTATAATATCAAGTTATAAAACATAGTTATTTGTTATATCATCTTATATCTTTTTCTCAGTGTGTTTGTATTATGAAGAGAAAACAAAAAAATTGATGTAATACATAAAATGTCGTATTTATACGAAAATTACGTTTTATTATATAAAAGAGAACTTCCTTGTTTTATTAGTTACGAAAAAGAAAAAAAATACTTTTTTTTTTGGTACCCTATATATATTTTTTTGTTACTTTATGCTTGGTTTTAGTCTTTATACACACAGGATGGGGGAATATAAATAATAATAACATTGTAAGAGGGTGTGGACGGTAGTATGAACTTTATGGGAATCTCTTTTCTGACTGCCCTTTCCTTTTTTTTTTTTTTTTTTCTTTCTCCTCGTTAATTTTTGCTTTCTCTCATCTTTTATATACCCCCTCTTTTTCATTTTTTTTTTCTTTTTTTTTTTTCCTGCTTTTGTTATTCGTTAGAAGTGCTCAAGAGAGGAAAAAAAATAAAAATAATAATAAAGTTGAACTTTTCGAGAGAGAATTTTTTTCTCATATGTGAATGTGTGGGTCTTCACATCATATAAACATTCACATTCTCTCTCTCTCTCTCTGTGTGTGTTTCTTTTGATATATCATACATTCACATAGCAACGTTTAAAAAAAATATATCATATAAGCTGTATTGTTATATAGTTACGATAATGAGCAAAAGAAAAAAATATATAAATAATATGAATTATTTTACTTTATTTTGATTTATAACTGATTAGAAAATAATAAGAAAAAAAAATCACGTTTTTTTTTTCTTATTTAATTTTTTTAAATTGCAGCAGTAATGTTTGTATATATAAAAAACATTGGTACACGCTATTTCTAAGAATAATATTTCTTTCTTTCTTAGAATACATAAACTGTAAAGTATTCACCGCGTGCTATATTATATCAAAGTTAAAAAGGGCAAACACGTTTTGAAAGCAGTAGCACGTCATTTTTTTTTCTTCTTTTTTTCTAGATGTGTTCTCTTTAGCTTTACTCTTCGTACATCAATGTCAACTTATTTTTAGTATAAAGACTTCTCTCATGTATATATATATATATATATATATATATATATATAAAGTGTGAGAGAGAAACGAGAAAGAGCAAAACAATGCAACTAATGCAATCAAATACATTAAAACACACAAAAAAGTTCTTACTACTGTCATGAAAGGAATAAAAGAGATTATTTTTCACAAATTTGCATGAAGACAAAAACTTTTACTTATAATGCTTTTTTTTTTTTTTCCTTGGTTTAAAATATTTGCCTTTTTTATAATATTTATGTTTGCACAATTTGTCAAAATTTAAGATGTATAATATTATGAAGTATATATATATATATATATATATATATATATATATATATATATATATATATATATATATATATATATATATATATATATATATATTATATATATATAAATATATATATATATTTATATATATATATATATAACGAACGTCTTATTAGATCATTATTACAGTTTATTTTCCACAACTTTATTCTTAAAAAAGAAAATTTAGTATTTTATTTATTATATTTTTAATTAAAACTGTAGAGACAATAATTGAGACTTGCCAAAAACTATTAACCATGTAACATAAATATTAATGAAAATAAAAACCTTAAAAAAAAATAAATGTCTTTTATCTTAAAATTATACAGAATTTATCTTTTAAAGTAACAGTTCCATCTCTATATAGTACATGAAAAAATAAAATCATAAAAGTTCTTTTTAAATGCTTTCAAATTCATTAAATGAAATGAAACTTTTTTTTTTTTTTTTTTTTTTTTTTCCTTCTTCTTTTTTTTTTTTTGATAGCACTTATATAAAAATTTATTGAAACTTTTAGTAGACGCATAGAAAGAGATAGAGATTTTTTTTTATATATATAATATAAATATAATAATACGAGAATTAAGATTCAGATTTTATTACACTTCTAATATTTATATATATATATATATATATATATATATATATATATATATATATATATATATATATATATATATATATATATATATATATTGGTATAATGGTTTAGAAAATCGCACAGCCTACTATCATATACTAATATTCTTATAAGAATCGCTTATGGTCACACTATGTTCATTACACTGTAAATAAAGTTAGTTTTCATTGCTTTTTAGACTTTTGTTACTATGATCCTCTTATACTGCATCTTGAAAACTTAATCCAAAAGTCTTTCTCTAGTACAATTCAATAACACTGCATTTGATTTTAACAATAGATATTTTAAGTTAAGTACTATTAAAACACTATGTATATAAATTTCATTGTTAATAATTTTTTTTAATACACATAACAATAGATAAATTAAGCTCTAGTATATAGTGTAACAATGTGGAGAGAAAAGATTGATTTAATAATATTATAAAAGAAAAATGTTAGTTTTTTGTTATATTATTTTTTTTTCTTTTTTTGTTAGGAGTATATTATTATATTCGTTAAGAATATGACAATAATCTAATTGAAAAAATTTCTCATAATGTCAGTATTTAAGTATAGGGGAAGGAGAATAATATATTTGAAAAACTTTCTCTTTATATTCTTTTCTTATATATTTACGCGAGAAAAAAAAAGAAAGAAAATGTCTACAATACGATCAGCTCAATTTGTTTTTGAGCGATATCATTAATTGTGAAAGAAAGGTTCAATTTCTCATTGATTGAACGTGAGAAGGGCGAAAGAAAAGAAAGAAAGAGAAATGACGTGGAATGAAAAATTTGTTCCTTTTTTTTTTTTTTTTTTTTTTTTTAAAGATATAAGAAGAATAAGGAGAAAAAAAAGACGAATAAGGGATTTGATATAGGCATGCATAGCACGATTTTTATACTTAGAGATTGCAGTACCAAACATTGACGTGCAAAAAGAGACGACACCGAAGTTAAGCTGCAATGTCACCCTTGCGGAGAAAAAAAAAATTGGCAGACAAATCGCCTTCGCTTCATCAAACTTCTACATGTTTTCTCTCTTTCTCTCACACTTCTCTATCTCTCTCTCTCACTCTTCTCTCTTTTTCTTCATCATAAAATTCCAGACGCACCATTGCAGTTCAATTACAACCACCAGATCCTCATACTAAAGCTTACGAACATCAAAAATGACTCTATATTATATTCCCTCTCTTATATTATATATAAGATGCCACGTAAAACATAAGAAAGTAAGTTAGAGAGGGAACAAAAAAAAATGAACTTTTACCTCAATAGCGTATAAAGAATATAACGTATAGAATTTTTTTTTTTTTTTTTTTTTTTTTTTTTTTTTTTTTAGAAATGAACGAGGAAAAATGTGTCAAAGAAAGTGAAAGATTGTGTGAGAGAGAGAGAGAGAGAGAGAGAGAAAAAAAATGTTTTTTGATGAACAAGACTTTTATGACTTAAAGCAAAAAGTTTTAGTGAACTTCCAGATTTAGGTGATATATATATTTTTCTTCCCGAAAAAAATAAGTTGTCACATAAAACAAATTTGAAAGTAAAGATGATTTCAAATTCTATATTGAAAGAAAAAAAATGTTTACAATGTTTTTTTTTTTTCTGAATATTTTGTTACTGTCTCAAAAAATAAATAAACAACATAAATAATATTTATATAATACATTTGACAATAAATATCAATATGTAAGAGTATAGTAATATTGAGAGAAAAAAAAAATTTAAATAGAGACGTCAAAGTCAGAGCTTTTTTTTTTTTTTTTTTTTTAAAGATATAATAAAAAATTCTATTTGACTCCTGTGGCATCCCCTAGGATGTGATAAGGTCACGTCACAATTTTCTACTAACGTAAGGGATGAAAAAGAGTATAGAGAAGGGTATATATAGAGGGTGGAATATCAGGAATGCATTTTTTTCTCCTTTCTTATATATATGGTGCTTTTTGGAATGCAGGATATAGCTGATGGTGGTGCAAAGTAAAAGCCACATAGTATACCGTATGCGAAATAAGAGAGAGAGAGAGAGAGAGAGAGAGAGAGAGAGAGAGAGAGAGAGAGAGAGAGAGAGAGAGAGAGAGAGAGAGAGAGAGAGAGAGAGAGAGAGAGAGAGAGAGAGAGAGAGAGAGAGAGAGAGAGAGAGAAGCAAAAAGCAACCCTCTCTTTAACACACTTTGAGCCTTACTTCTTTGCTATATATATACGGTGACAAACCCTAAGGCGTGACACCGTCAAAGAGACCTCAGCTTTATACTTTCCCTCACCTCCCACCTCCGTACCACCCACTCTCTTTCTCTTTCTATGTATGTATAATATAATTTTATTTTAAAAGAGAGAGAGAAAAAAAAAAGAACACCATCATATTGCGTAAATTAAGTACAGCATAACGTTATACCACTACAAAAGCAGCATAATTTTTTTTCCATCTGATGTGTAAGTGGAGACAGCACAGAGAGAAAGAGAGAGAGAGAGAGAGAGAGAGAGAGAGAGAGAGAGAGAGAGAGAGAGAGAGAGAGAGAGAGAGAGAGAGATCAAAGCAATTATAAAAAACATATTAATTTATGATAATTTATAATAATGATGACAATAAATTAAAATTTATGTTTTATATAAAGTTATGTGGTAAGGTGTATTACATTATATAATATATCTAAAAATAATTTGTATAATGGGTTGTCATATAGTACTATAATAATAATAATGGTTTATATACAACCCCTATAGCTCTTATATTTAAGATCTTTTTAGTGTATGTGTAAAACAAAAAGGTGGTATATGAGGGTGGGTATAGAGTGGATACTTAACCTTATGTATAATATACTTTCAAATAACACATACATATATATATAAATATACTCTTATATACTCAGGGGTATTAAACACTGTAAACTTGTATGTAACTTCAGGAAGAAATTTAAATAATTATTTATTCCATATGGGGTTATTCTATTTATTTAAACAGAAGGAAAACTGTGATATTTATTTTAATTTAAATTTAAAAGGTCTTGGTCTTTTTTTTTTTTTTTTTTTTTTTTTTTTAACTGTTTTTTTTTTTTTTTTTTTTCTTCTCTTTATTAATAACAATTTAATGATAAAAAGGATGATTCGGGATTTACAACATGTGGCTTCTTCAATGTTAGATAATGAGAAGAACTGTTCATAAACTTACATATGATGATTGATTACCCATAGCCCTGCCGTAGCCCCACAAAATCGTGATCATCCTGCGAGATATGCAACCCGTCCAGCATCTTTAAAGTCATAGTTATGGCTTAATTACTACAGAAAAAGTTGCAGCGGATTGCATATCTCGCAGGATGAGTGCAAGTCTGAGGGACTATCATGGGGATACGGAGGTCTTTTGGGGCATCAATGAACACTTCATCTCATTATCTATAACATTAAAAAAAAAAATCCATTTTGTAACCCCTGAACTTCCCCTTTAAAGCTATTCTAAAATAACGTATAATTGTTAGTGCGGTGTAAATTGACTTCAAAAAGTAAAGAGACAAGGCTTTTCTTACTGAAGGAAATTTAGAAAACAGAAAGTTTCTCAATCGACTTATACATATAAATTAAATCACTCAAAAGCTTGAACTTCTCCTATATAGAACACTTTTATAAATTTAAAAAAAAAAATACTAAAATTTTCTGCATCCTTGTATGAAATTTAGTTCTCACCTGCATAAATTCCCCTTCATTTTTAATTCCACGCAATTTTGTTTTTAACCATGTTATTTATTAATAAGGCTATAAGTTACAAATTTGAAATGTTTATTTCATAAAATAAAAATAGTATACTAAAATTTTAATCTTATTCTCTAACAAGGATTATAAAAACAATACAATTTTAGTCTTGATAATAAATAACTACTTCCTGAATGTTGATTATGGTCCATATCTCTCTATATACAGTACACACACCCTCGCAGCATATGCTAACACCCTCTCTCTCACACACCCTCAATAATAACACCAGAATTGTCACCAGCAAAAGCTATAAATACTTGCACTTTGCTGCTTTTTGCAATCCCTATTCTATATTATGTACTAACCCTTACTTAAGCTTAACTTATATATATATATTTTTTCCCTTTCTATATATAAAGTTGATGTATAGCCTAAACCATATTAGAGTATTATAAGGGATTTATGTATAGGTGTAAATGTAATACTTCAACAACATAAGAAAATTACATTTAGGAAACACCAACTACAAAATATATAAAGTGTAAAATTACTTTATAGTTTTTTGTTACCATCATAAAAAAGAAGAGAGAGAGAGAGAGAGAGAGAGAGAGAGAGAGAGAGAGAGAGAGAGAGAGAGAGAGAGAGAGAGAGAGAGAGAGAGAGAGAAATAAACAAGTAAAAATGGTAGTAATAACAAATTGGAATTTTATTTCAAATCATTTTATGGTATTTTTTTTTCTTTCGTTTTTATTACTTACGTACATAAATATCATAACTCTAAACTTATGTTTACAATGCATATAAATAGTGTGTGAGTAGAAGTATGGAATTTGACTCTTTTTTTTTGTTTGTTTTCGAAAACCACAGTAATGGGGTAAATCTCAAAAAAATTTATATAATACTTAAGTTTAATTTTTTATCGTTCATATACTCTGCAATTGCGAACGATATAGCTGTTGACACACAAATTAAAATTTTAATGCATTTTTTAGTTAATTGAAAAATGGAACGTAACATTATTTTGGCCAAAAAAAAAAAAAAAAAAAAAAAAAAAACTGTCTACACATTTTTTTATTTTTTATTTAATATAATATATATTTTATAAGGAAGTGAACGACTATATTTCATTTTCTTTTGGTTTCTTTACCATTGAATAAGATTTATTTTTTAAAGCAGGAAAAAAAGTTGTATGGGCTCATTACATCACAAATCAGAAAAGAGAAAGGATCGAGAAGAAGAAGAAAGGATAAAAAAAAAGTAAATTATCTTTCAATTTTTCTTATAACTTTATCCTTTATTTTTTTATTTTTCTATATTCTTATTTGTCTAACTTAGCAAAACAAAATATATCAGATGAAATTGAAAAATAGGGTGGAAAAGAAAGAAAAGTATAAAAATGGGAGGTAAAAATGTAAGAGCTTGGGAGTTTTTTTTTTTTTTTGTTTTTTTCTCCACGATTTATTATTCCGCGAGATTTTAAGACTAAGAATAAAAATAAGAAGAAGAAAAAGACGTAGAAAATGTCGGATCATGTTTTATTTTGATCCATGTTTTTTTTTTTTTTTTTTTTTTTTTTTTTTCTTACGGCTTACTTTTCAAGATATATACATTTTCCCTTTTTTTTATTATTATATATTTTTCTCGATCCATTTTTTTTTAAATAAAATTTTACAAATAAAAAATAATAATAAAAAAAACTTGCCAATATGTTCAGCTTAAAACGTCAAAAGTCCCTCCCATCTATAAAGTTTCGCATCCTTTTTATTGTTGTATAGAGTATGAAATATCCAAAGGAGTTAAAATAACTTAAATATATATATATATATATATATATATATATATATATATATATATATATATATATATATATATATATATATATATATATATAAATATATATATATATATCTGACATTTTAAGTAGATAATTGAAAGGCATGTTAAATTACTTTTATTTCAAAATTAAATAAAATATAATATACTTTCTCCACTCTATATAAAGGACGAGTATAATTCCATATATACACAATAATAATATAGTTTTTATTTCTTAATATTGCAAGTAAAGGTTTTATCATAAAATTTTTAATTCTATTGGCATATGGAAATAACGTGTATTTAAATGGAGTTTTGCGTCAACTGAAATCTCCATCTCATCGCACTGTAAAATGGCTATAAGCCAATAAAATTCATTTGTTTATTATAAAAACGACTGTAATTGTACCATCATTAATATGTTTATGTACAGTAATATGGATTTCTTAATTCATTTAACACATTATTAACTTCACTATAGTAAAAAGGATGAAGCCCACCATTACCGGAACAAAATTATAATTTTTTATAATTTTTAAATTTTTAATTTACTAAAATATTGTAAAGCAAAAATGTTTGCCGATGATTTACTTATGATAGCGGCTCATAGTAACTTTGAAGTTGCAAATAAAATGTTACAAAATGATTTTGATTCAGTTTTGGAATGGTCGCATGATAGGAAAATATTAATTAATAGGAAAAAAACAAAAGTTATGCACATTTTTAATAAGTATACATATACTATGCAAAATATTCAATTAAGAGCTCATACTAATAAGTGTTTACATAATTTTACTTTAAATTGTAATTGTGAGTTTGTAGAACAAGTAAATAATTATAATTACTTAGGAGCTATTATTGATCAAACATTTGATTGGGATTTGCATATTATGCAACTGTTAAATAAATTGAGATCTGCAATTTTTAAATTAAAAACAGTAAGATCATATGTGAATGAACAGACGATGAGACAATTATATTTTTCTTTTGTACATCCACATATATTATACGGTTTATTATCTTATGGTTGTACTAAATCAGGTAAATTATGGGAATTGAAAAAAATGCAAATAAGAATATTAAAAATTTTAAAAAAAGGAAATAAGCTAAAAAGTGATCTTGAATATTTTAAGTACTTTAAGATATTGCCAATAGAAGAAATGTTTAAATGTTCTTTTATTTGTGAAAATTATTTTGAAAATTCTCATGGTATACCGAGAACTCATATTTATAGTACCAGAACAGCAGTGACCAATCCTTTATTTGTACCAAAAATTGTAAATAGATTCACTGAAAGGACAAAAAAAATTTTACTTCCTAAATTATGGAATCAAATTCCATCAGAATTAAAAAGTTTTGCAAATAAAAATGAAACGAAATTTAATATGAAAAAATTCTTTCTTGATAATTTATAAAATGTTGAACAATTTTTTGCTGTTTGTATTGATTAATGATGATTAATTTTTGCTTCTTGTATTATAAAAATACTTCTCTTAAATGAAATGAAAAAAAAAAAAAAAAAAAAAAAAAAAAAAATGTTTTTGTGTAAATACGTACTTTATTTGCTTTTGAAATATATATAATAAAAAATATGTATATGTAGTAATATAATATAATAAGACACGATTGTGTAACAATAAATGAACCAACCGATAAGGCTATGCCTTGGTTGGACTTTGTATATTTGTGTGTTTGAAAAAATAAAAAAAAAAAAAAAAAAAAACACGGTCACTAAGGTATTGTTTTAAATACCACCGACCTTAGTATTTCAACTTTCAACGCAGTGCGACAGAGTATACATAATTTTGATATATACTTTAATGATATATAACCAAATGAGGTGATAATTATAATTCAAGTCATGTATAGAATTGTGAAGAAAAAAAAATTATTATTTTTCAAACACCTTATATTTAAAACAATACACCTATACATAATTATTTCTTTATTCAGCAACATATTATATTATGAATATTATGTTTTACTTTTAATCATGCAAATTGCTACACTCTGGCCAAAACAAGGTCAATCCCGCCAAAAGCTGTATCCGCGGTGCTAAACCAATCAGAGAGCGTGTTATAAACCTACTAGCCAATCACAGTTGACTTTATATTGTTAATTACATTGTATCCACTCGAACTAGTCTGCGAGAAGTGTATATATATATAAAATAATATCTTTCATACTGTGTGACTTATATATAAGATTTAAAACTGAATCACACCATTATCTCATATCTCCCTTTTATATGAAAAATATTATATGATCCGAATGGCAATTCGATGTTATGGTATAGTTGGCATATAGCCAGAGTATATTATACCCTGACTTTGACTTGTATAAAGTGGCCGGGCCTACCGGCTGGCCCGGCTGGCCGGACGAACGTCTTAGTGTTACTAATCAGTATGTAAACCTGCCTCACCGGTTGTCTTGTCGCCGTCACCGCTGACGCCGCAAAAAATTGCCGCAATACCGCATACCAATGACGCAATACCCTCACTAACAATAAAAATGAAACAATATGACAAATATTACTTACAATACCTCTTTAAAATTAATTATTAATCATAAAATATGTAATCATGATAGTAAGTAACATTGAAAATTATCTTTTTTTTATAAATATTATACTTTTTTTTTTAATAAAATTTAAAATTACCATATACGTAATTTTCAATCAATTTTATAGTTATATGACATCAAAAATAATGGATGACATATGATTTTTATAATATATACCAACAAAAAATACACATACGTTTGAATTGATTTTTTTTTAATGAATGTCAAAATAATTTTTAAATTAAAAAAAAATCCATGTATACAGAATTCATCACGGATTCATCTGATAATTAAAAAAAATTGATGTTATATTGTATAATCATAAAATTAATCAATATCCAATATACGTTATGCAATATTGATAGATTATCGAATATTTTTCTAGCAGACTAAAGTCTCTCTGCTCTAACAATAAATTTACTTATAAATATTTTATAACTCGAAGTGATATATGACGCAATGACATTTATCACCTATAATAAAAAATTTCTTTCGAAGGTGATAAGTAAAGAAAAAAATATATATTAAAGCAACAAAGAAATGTTTATCCCACGTATTTTGACAATAATTTGAAAACTAGAGTAAAGAAGACGATAGAAATATATCTTATCTCTATAGAGCTATTTTATTATAACACCAAAATTTCGATATTTTGACGTTTTTATTTTATATACATTTTTTTAGCTACTTTATTGTGAAATAGCTTATTTAATGCAACGTAATTTTAATGTTTTAATAAGGTATGTATTTAAAACTCGTATCTCCAGAATTTTACAGCTGACCTTCCATTTTTTTAGTGTCAATGGAAAGCTATATGATAAAAATGTCAAGACGAAAAACCATCAGATAAGAAAGTTGTATTTTTATTATTTATTATTATTTATTTATTTATTGGGCTTAAAATTTCAAAGATACGTAACCATAAAGTTTGCGAGGTGTCCTTTACCTGCAATAATTTTCAAATTTTTGGGTTTGCTCCAATCTGATTTTAATTTAAGTTTACTTGATTTTATTTTCCTACTTATTATTATTATTATTATTATTAATGTCCAGACTTAAGAGAGAAATCGGTGACAACGTAAGTCATCCTTTTTATTAATTTTTTTTTATTTTTTGCTAGGACTAATTAACGTAATTTTTTAGTTAAAAAAATTTGGCTATAATAAAATTTTTGCTAAACTATATTGTCAAATACGAAATGTATTGTTATTACTGTTTTATATGTAATAACGAAACAAATGATGATAAAAAATATCAATCATTAATTTTAATTATTAATTAATTTTAGACGCATTTCATTATTTGGACGTTTTTAATTTTAACATCCAAAGAAAATGATAACATTTATTAAAAATATTACAACTACTATATATATATATATATATATATATATATATATATATATATATATATATATATATATATATATATATATATATATATATATTATATATATATATATATATATATATATATATATATATAAATATATATATATACATAAATTAAAATTTTATTCTATATAATAAGTTTTACAGTAGTTGAAATAATAGCCACTGGCCCTATCCCCATCAATACTTTTGTAATATATAAACTAATATATAAACTAACTAATAAACTTTCTGATGAAGTTTGCTTCTTTTTTTGTGTTATTCTTGTTCAGGCGTAATGTGATACAACCCGCTAAACTTACGTGCTAACTAAGTTGCCTATTTTCTAGGTTCTAATTTGACAAAACTCACGCTTGATCCTGGTAATTAGAAGTTAAAACTTTGCTCTACTGGGGTTTCAACTCACCTGAAATCAAAACAAACAAAAAATGTAATTAGAAACATTGTACAATTTGTTGATTAACAATATAATCTTGTTAATATAAAATGTGATTATATAAAGCTTACACTCATGGTAATTATGTAAAAATAATTATATGGGATTTTAATATGTAATTTGAAAACATTAAATTTTGTATGTTATAAACATATAAAAATTTAACAATAAAAATTAATAATTGATTTGTGTTAGAACAGCAACATAATATAATTATGATTAATTAATTCAAATAAAGAAAAAAAAAAAAAAAAAAAAAAAAAACGATAATTATTATATAACAAGTTTATTAAAACTTTCCTAGGAGTTTTTAACCGCACACATCCGTGGTATGAGTTACCATTACAAAAACAAAAAGATAAGGAAACCTATAAAGAACAATGATAACAAGAGAGAGAGAAAAGAGAGAAAAAAAATAAATGGCCTATGCGTGCGGAAGTTAGAAGTGTTATGAAATAATATTAATCTATAATGACAACATTTTTTTTCCCTCTCTCAATATTATTTAAATTAATCGTTTAATATATTAAATTATATTTGAAACAAGATATTTATTTATATTTTTAATTAATTAATTATTAAATAAATAAATTGTTTTAATAATTACTTAATAGTGATAATTAATGTTAAAAATTAGGCAAATATTAAACTAAAATATTAATTTACTTTTTTTTCTTTTTTTTTTGACAGGTGAAATAATTAATATAGTTTTAACACGACATAGTCATTGTGATCCTATATAAAAATATAATATTATCACTCTCTTATAATATAATACATTTTACTTAAAAGTTTTACTATTTTTTTAATGTTGATTTTTATCTATTACAAAAATATTATTGAAATTAGGAGAACAATGTTTAATGCATGTAAATTTTAATATTTATCATTCTTATATAATAATAAGTATATATTTTTTTTAAATGTTGATCTATTCTATTTCTTTTATATCTTGTATATACTATAAGAAATATGGTCTTAAAATTTATGTAAAAATATTAAGAACTGCTTTGTCTACCAATTGAGAATTGATATTTATAAAATAGACGTTCTATACTCGACTCAAAAAATCTCAGTCGATTAAAATCGGGCATGCCTAAAGTATCACCCATTGTCACATTTGAGGAGAAGTGGGCGGCTGGGCGATAGCGTAAAAGGTCGAAAGGCAGGGAACTCAGGTTTTTTGAGTTGAGTTATACTTATTTCAAAAAAGTAATGTAAGTATATAATTTTGTTTTAAATCTAAATATTATTACATGAAAAAAAAAAAAAATGAACAGAGAGAAAAAAAAATAGATAGTTTCACAGGTTAAAAATTTTAATAAATCATATTTTCCTCCTATACTCAAAATAAGCTCTCCGTCTCTCTTTTCTCTCTCTCTCTCTTTTACAATACATTAAAAAAATACGTAGCCTAAAAAAAGTGTACTATTAATCAATAATTAAAATAAATGAGCAAAAACATTTGGAAAAAAAAAAAGAAAAAAAAAAGAAACTTAAAACTTAAAAAGAATATAATTCAACAATTTAGTTTTACGTGTATAGAAACTATTAATCAAAAAAAAAAAAGTTTGTATATATATATATTTTTATTTAAAAGAATTGCTCACTTTTCAAGTCATGTACAGAACATCGTGTATCATAGTTATTTTTAAACATGCTTAATTGTCGTATTATGCAACTCGTAACTTTACACAAATTAATCTCTCTTTTCTTTCTTGTTCTTATCTATTCACAGCAGCGTGTTATTTTTAAATAAAAAGTCTGGTGAAAGATAGTGATCTTGATACTGACAGAAACAAGAAAAAAATATAATATAATATTTATTATTAGTGAATATGATACTTTCAATGTATAAGGTAGGTAAGTCAAGATGTACAGAGAGAGAGAGAGAGGGAGAGAGAGTAATATATATATATATTATATAGACAAACATCTTATTTAAATAATTATTCCCAAGGTTCTCTGTATGTAACTTTAAAGGAATAGATAAAAGCAAGAGAGAGAAAAAATTAATACATTGTACTGATGTGCCAATATTTACCTTTTGCAAAAGTACATACATAACTTTTATAAAACTTTGGTATGTAACCAACACAAAATACTACATTTCGATACTATAATATTTACGAAGTTTTAAACAATGATTGACGTCATGAAATCGTAATATTTCTGAAAAATTGAGGTTATATTATCTAGGTTTTAAAATTTCTTAAAAGATTTCTGTTTGAAAACACTTTATGTTTAGTATTTCTCATTTAAATATATCCCAAATCGGCAGTAATTTAAAAAAAAATAATAATAATAAATAAAAAACTTCCCATAAGCGTAAACTCCCCATAATTCGGGGACCCTAAGCTTTTGCCACGCGCTATACATACAGTCACAGTAATTAATTACTGTGACATACAGTATACCGATAAACTTCCTTTAGGTCAGACAGAGCTGTAATAATTTATATTTTATTTACTTTAAACTATTCCTTTATCATTAAATATTACAATTATTAAACATATTTGCTTATATATATGAGAATTATTAATATTTCTCATATTATTTTTGTATCTAAATTTTTATCAAAGTTTATTATTATTTTTCATTATAATATACACACAAAAATATATGTATATTCAATTTGCCAGTCTAATATTTTATATGTCAACATTATATACTTCTTTTTTTTTTTTTTTTTTTTTTCTTCTTCTTTCTCATTTTGACTTATTCTTTGTTACTTTTTCATATATTTCATATCCAATATTTTCCTTTCATTCTTATATTCTTTTCTTTAATAAAGGAGTGAGTCGACAATTCTTATATAAATAATATAAAATAATAAGATTGAGAAAAGAATGTTATATTAGAAAATGTAAAGTAGCTTCAGGGGAATGATAAGAATAACAATCGAATAATAATAATAATACGACGACGAAAACTTTGTGCAAAATGTAAGAGAGAAAGAGAGAGAGAAAGAGAGAGAGAGAGAGAGAGAGAGAGAGAGAGAGAGAGAGAGAGAGAGAGAGAGAGAGAGAGAGAGAGAGAGAGAGAGAGAGAGAGACTTTAAAATTTAACGCACCCACACTATGTAGATACTTATACTTACTTCATGAAAATGTTAAAAACTATTTTCATAGAAGTATAATAGCATTGCTAATATATATATACATATATATATTAAAATTTTTTAGACTTATAAGATGAAAATTGTTGTGGTTGTGTATATGTGTAGTATGTGTGTAGAAAAATTATTTTTTTTACTTTATAAGGAATGAGTAGTAAAAACGTATATTGAGATTGAGTCATCCGCAGACATAGCTTTGTATGGCATCAACAAAAAAAAAATGTACATACACTACATATTTAAATGAGATGTCAATTTAAAGTTTCATATACAATTCAAATGAGATACATATCAAAATATTTGATATTCATGATTGTTGAATGGATTTTTTTTTTCTTTGAAAAGAAATATTGAGTTCAATTATAAAAATCATTTTATATACGATATACTTATCATTTTTACTTGTATAGAAGAAGTTATATACGATTGAAAGAGTGAGATTGAAAGAGAAATTATTTATACAAAACAAAAATATAGTTAGTAATCAATATAATGATCAAATAATTGAAGTATTGAATTAAATAATTAAAATACATATTAATCATTCAATTATTTCACTATATATACATATATACCTAACTAATACATATGTACATCAATTGAACTAATTTATATATAACACCTAACACATACAAACACATGACTGTGTCTGTATATATGCACAAATAAGGCCACTATATATATATATTATGTGTTTAACTTGTTATATATGTATATGTGGTATAATTGAATTGTAACCCTGTTTCTATTTAATACATAAAGTAAATTCAATGTTATAAATGTTTCTCCAATTTTAGATAATATGAAAAATATAAAGCATAAATACATACGAAGATTTTCTTGTCATATTTCATTTAACTCACAATATTTTTTAAGCTTTTTTTTTTTTTTAACTAATACATACACAAAATAAAAATAACAAAAATGTCATCCCAAAACATAAAGGACATCACTGTGTACTATTTTTTTTTTTTTTTTACAATAATATAGAGATTAAGAGAAGAAAAAAAAACAGAAGAGCATAAAATAAAAGTAATATATCATCCTGAGGCTTTTAGAACTGTTCAAAACAATACTATAAACGAAACATTTTGTTTGCTTTTTTTTTTCTATTTTTTTTATATTATTCCATTATATTTTTTTACATGTTTTAGTATCACGTCATATGCTGTTATATAATAAAAAAAATGTTGAAAGCAAAAAAAAAAAAAAAAAAAAAAAAAGGACTTTTCTGGTACAATTTTTGTATATTTATGTGACATGGGCAGTTATTTTATTAACGAGAGATGAGATGAGAAAAAGGGGACCACTGATATAAGAGAAAGAGAGAGAGAGAGAGAGAAATAGAGAGGGGTTTTACAAAACGGTGTTTGATCTATATATGTAGCTAATTAACTTCAAAAAGTTTTTCTCTATACAAAACGTACATATAGAAAAAAAAATAAAGAGAGTATTTCTCACCCTTAGGGTAAACACAAATGAAATTTAGTGAGCACACAAAAATAGCTTGAGTAGTAATATTATTGTTTAATTGCGGTTTGTACAAAAAAAAAACGTTTTTATACTTTTGTTTTATCTCTCTATTTTAAAGTGTATTCAATTTATATATATTTTAAATACAATAATAGTACTTTATTTAATAGTTATATAAGAAAAAGTTTTGTAAAGTATATTAAAAATTAATTTCAAGTTTTAAATTAATAGACAACACAAAACAATAACAATAAAAGCTTAAAATAAATAAAGCCACAAGGGTTTAAAAATAACTATTATTACTATAGTATTATTTGTTATAAAATTTTTAGTTGTAATTAAAATTGGAATAAAGGAAACAATTTGTACATTTTTTGTTTTTAAAAATACTATACTAAAAATAAAAGTACTTTATTAATAAGTGATATTAGTTTTTAAGTATAATTAAATATTTATACAGTTTGTCGAACTATATTGCTAAATAGTATGACACAAACTTTATTGTATATTTTAATACAACTTAATTATAAATTTCATTTATAAATTATACAGACACTGTATATATTATTTACTAAAGTAATTGTATATATCTTTGAGCAGCCAATATACATACATTGTTTGTATGATAAGACTTTACAATGTAATTAGAAAATTAATTGTAATTTCTTCAAAGGTTACTGACCTATCTTCTATTCTCTATCTTATATCTTGTATAATATTTAAATAACAATGTTATTTTTATAAGTTAAATTTAGCGTATATATGCATATATATTGAATGCATTATTTAACTTACAAAATATTATCTATAGTTGCGTTGATAAATTTAAGGGAGTATATAGGGTATACAGACGACGACCATTGCACTCAAACTTTTATACTCAAAAAAATATGAAATTTTGCACAATGATATTTCAGCTTGAGACAATTTCAAATATATAAAATTTTTGGGGGTTGCAAATAATTTTTATATGATTTTTTTGAAAATTTAAGCCCATAAGGCCCAATTTTAATTAAACATCATAAAATTTTTATCACGGCTAGATGTGACCCTTATATAACTACACAAGGACACCAAATTTAGACCTAAAACACATTCTAGTTTTTGAGATATAAGGTCGGTACCCTACTCCCTTAAGCTAACAATTTTATTTACATTTTATTTATTTATTATTGTTATTATTTTGCATATTCACAATTACTTAAAAATTATATGTCTTTGCTAATAAACTTTTCGTTTTTTTTTTTTTTTTTTTTTTTTTAATATGTGCATGAAACGTTCTTCAAATAAGTTTGGGAAGAAAAGTCACTTTAATAATCCTATATACCAAAAATCTTAGGTATACACACACAGAGTATAAAAAAAATACCACAACATTAAATTAACATAAAATTGATAGAACGTTATTACTTTTTTATAGTCTATTACAAGTTAGATAGGGGGTAGGGAGGGGGGGGGGGTAGGAGATCATTTTGAACTTTGACTTTGCGATATAATACATGTACAGTACAGTATATAAGAACGAGTTTAGTTTATTATTAGGTTTTTTTTAGATAAACCTCTCTCTCTCTCTCTCTCTCTCTCTCTCTCTCTCTCTCTCTCTCTCTCTCAGCTTACACTTGGGTGTTTTTTCCTTACATCATATTACTTATCACATATACATTTTACATGACACCATACTATATTTTTTGTATATATATACCTTATTGTACTCTATCCTTAAGGGAACTTATAGGTCTCACGGTTTCAAAAAAAAAATATATGTTCTTGACACTTAACTTTTTTTTTTTTTTTTTTTTTTTTTCTTTCTTATTCTTCTTTTTTACTTCCCATCATGATACTATGTATACATGAACCACAGATATATTTTTTTTCCTCAACCTCTTCTTATAATATTCCTTTTGGGGGTTGTTAGGGGGGGAGGGGTTATATATGTAATATAATGTAAGTGGGAGAGGGTATATTTGTGATAAGAATATACATCACGTAGTACTTTGAGTGATGTCATACTTCCTGAATAGTCTGGTCTCTCTCTCTGAGAGAGAACAAAAAAATATAATATAAAAAAAAAAATCTCTCTCTCTATTTCTTATACTATACAAAGCAGTTTTAGCGTTAAATGATGATAGTACAAATCGTGTGTAAAAGTTGAATATTACACGTGAAATAAATCTTTCAAGTGTATATATTTTAAAAATCAGAGAAGTGGTGTTAGATAATTTCTCTCTCTCTCTCTCTCTCACACACACACACACACACACATTGCTTACAAAGAGCAAAGGTACGCTACTGAAGAAGTCAATCAACATGATCTGTGCTTTCTCCACGTGCGCCTCATTTTTCTCAACCTTATCTTTCATCTCTCCTCCTTCTCTTACCTCCAACCCCTATATATCCATCCAGGTTTCTCTTCTTCTTTCCTTTAGTTCCCAATCCTATTCCCTTATCATTTTCTTCATCCGGTCGTTTTAACTCATGCAACTATATCTCTAAAGTATTCATGCCACCCCCTTTTTTTATTCATTTTTTTTCTCCTAAATTAGGTATTAAATCTTTATTTAAATGGAGAATAGGAAAAGAAAGTCAGAAGAGAAAGACATAGAAAGAGAGATAGAGATTTTTTTCATAAAGAGGAAAACCATATTTAACTACATAATTTATGGAGAGGAAATTTTTAAGGGATGACTTTAAAAGCAATGGAATTCATAAAAACTAAGTTTTATACATGTACTGTATATAAATATAATTTATATTGTATATAATTGGTTTAGTTTGATAATGAAAAAAAAAAGGTAATTTCAGTTAAAGTATTGAAAGAAATAATTTGAATATTGTATGATATATATATATATATATATATATATATATATATATATATATATATATATATATATATATATATATATATATATATATATATATATATATATATATATATATATATATATATATAATGGAAATTAAACTTCTGTGCGTCATTGTTTTCATTTTGTGTCTATATATATTCTAATCATGTTTACTTTTAATTATCATGAAATGCTTTACATTTTACAATACTGCCCACGCTATATATTTAATGTGTTTTAGTTAGCTGAACAAAAAAAAAATGGTAAAAAAAAAAAAAAGTAAAACTTTATACCAAATATCATACACTATTATAGCAAATATTACAATTTCTTATATTTTTATAATATTTTTAAAAGATTAGACAAGTTTAATGGGAATTATAAAAAAATAAAAAGGATAACATATATATTCTAATTTTAAATTTAAAGCTATTTATTTATTTTGCAGACATTGAAAAAAAAAATTTACTAGACGTCCCGTCAAGGTGTGTGACGTCATGTAAAAACCGCGGCACGCGTCTGTCTTTTTGTAACCACCCACGTTTCCTTCCGGTCTACTGTGAAGCCACGTGATCAAGCACCAAATGTGTACAGCGAGTGAGCCCTAAACCTTTTAAACAAAAGTTAAAAATAGTTCAATTTCTCTCTACACTCGGCGAATATATAAGTCGGGGGATACATGATGGTGTTCTCCACTGTCTGCCTGCTTTATGCGTGAAAAAGAAAAAAAAAAACGATGACGGGTGTTTTGTTTTTCCTTGTGTGTGTTGATGCCTCGTTGTGAGTAAAAAAAGATGGATTATCAGAGACAGCGAGAAATATTACTTTAAGTTATGAAAAATATTACTGTACTCAGAAAGAGGGAGTGAAAAGAACAACACTTATAATATTTAATATATTTTTTTATGAATAATGGAATGACCGATGCAAGATGTTAACGTTAAGTTGAAAGTAATGAAAATATTTTTTGGAGAACATGGAGAACACAGACGAGAGAGAGAGAGAGAGAGAGAAAGTAATCCAGAGATAAATTTGAAAATGACACAAAGAAATACAAACAAGAAAATGTATTAAAAAGTAAGACGTATATGACGTAAAAGCTGTAATAACACACGGAAGGGGTAGAAAATATCATTATGTATACAGAGGGAGAAAAAAAAATGCACCCTTTTTCGTCGCACGTGGCACACGCGTGGTGTCATTTTGCCTCCTCATTTGTCAAAAGCTGCTTCCTCGTTAATCCCGTACTCATAATAACAACACACACAACTTTTACTATTTTATATTTAAAACTTGACTTTGTGACGTTAAGTAGCAATAATTACCATCACATGAACAACTGTCAAAAATAATTCTAAACTACATACTATAAATTATTTTTAATTACTGCTCTCACCATACTATCTAATAATGAAGTATAATAATATTAAAAAATTTTGACAACCCTTCACAATTTTTGCAATCTAAAAATAAATAACAGAACACTAAAAATTGTATAACTTTGAAAATCAGTTCTATATGCATATACATATGGTATAACCATAAGCATATATAAACAGAAGGGCTCCAGCAGTAAGTTTTAAAGAGAAAAAATACAATAATTATTGATGCCACATTAATGAATGCACGTGTTTGCACATACATATATATATATTCAAAAATACACTCATTCACAATTTTCCAAGGTCCATATATAAGAGGTTAGATGCTCCGGGAAAAGTTTTGGCCAAGGTCGCGCAGCTTAAAGAAATCCACCAAAGATGTCAAATCACCACTTTCAACTTTGTTCGCCTAATCAGTGACGTAACTGGTGAACGGCATCGTATTGGATGAGAATCAAGTACAATCCATCGTAAATGAAATCGAATGCGCGAGTTTTGTGCTGCGCTCAACCTCTTTATTATATGTACCTTGACAATTATCAAACTTTTCATTTTTTTGCAGCATATTAAATTATGAAGTTTTTAAAAAGAATTCTCATTTTTGTCTAATAAGTCCAAGGAACCCAAAACAGAAGTAATGAAAAAAAAAAAGAGAGAAAAAAATCTCATTTTTCATACAAAAAGTAACCCAACCATAAATAAATTTTTATCTACAAAAACCTTTTTTTTTTTTTAATTTCTTCTTCCAGTACGTTATATAAGTACAATGACTTTAAAACTCAACCAAGAGTATACAAATACTAATTACACTCCATTATTATAATATTAAATACATATATAGCTTTAATAAAAATCATAAGTCTAATATAAGAAATTAGAAATCAAGATAAAAATATATATAATAAGATATAATTTAATCAAATTTAATAGTCAATTAGTTGACATACATAGGGGTAACTTTTTTTTTTTTTCAATGACATCATAATTTGATTTATATTTCAATAGAGAGAATAGAGAAACAATTTTATATTGCTCTAATGACGTCATGCACTTATAATAATATCTAAAACATTAATCGTTTATATAATATTTAACTATACTACTATAATCAGCTATAATATAGTGATCATTTGAGTAAGTGCTTTTCATATAATAATGAATTCATCGTTTTATATATAATATGAACAAAAATTTTAAAAAATAATAATAAAAAAAAACGCATCGTATTGATATTTTATAGCTAATAATTTTATTTTATACGTAAAACACTTAAAATATTGGTAATAAAATTTTCCACACAATTTTACCCACGTCGCTGATATATAAAATTATATATACGTGCCATGCAAGGACGAGGAAAAAAAAGGAGTTCATATTATGGTAAATTTTTTTTTTATATTTTAGGTCAATTTTTAAATTAAGTTTCAATAAATTATGAATGAAAAGTATAAAAACTTTAGCACTAAATTTAAATTTATAAGTCGATAAATAGAAGAGAGAGACAGACAGAGAGAGACAGAGACAGAGAGAGAGAGACAGAGAGAGAGAGAGAGAGAGAGACTAAAAATAATACAGCTTAAACAGATAGGTCAATTTTAACTTTGATAAATTTATAATAAAAACATTCAATTGACCACTAAATTTTTTAAAGAGATCAAAAGATTCCTATGTTACCGCGGTGATGACGTTAATATACAATCAAAAACGCGAGGGAAATCAGCAGGGAACCACTGATAATTTCCTATCTATTAACATTAGTAGGACCGTTCTTATACAGCATTTTTTTTTTTTTTTTTTTTTTTTTTTTTACACCGCAGTTAAAAAGGTGGAATTTAAATGACGTATGCTGTAGTCACACATTTTCATGTTTTAACTTATGCTAATAAAAAAAATTGATAACAATTTTGTTATCGGTAAAAGAAGCATTACACTGTATACAATATTACGTAATATAGCAATCATGGGGCTATTTATATATAAATAGAATATTAATTAAATATAGCATATTATTTAAAACAATAAAAACGTTGTGAAAATTTAATTATAAATAAAATAGATACTTTATATAATATACTGTATAATAACACTTAGTTTAAAACTTAAATTGATTATTTTGAATTTTATTTAATTGTGTATGTAATATTATGTAAATTATATATATATATAATGTTATATAATATGTATATATATACTATATATGCTAAATCTTTCAAAGAGAAATTTCAATTGGTCGCTCAAAAACATCAAAGTAAAACATAATATTATGATCAATCAAGTATCAACATTGCTTCAAAGTGTTTATTAAATGTTTATTTCAGCAGTGATTCATTAAGAATTTTCTCATTTATATAAAATAATAAATATTTACTATATAAATAAGTTAATTTTACAAAATATTAGAGTGCTGCGAGTTTGAGTGCAGTATTCATCTTTTCTTTCTATATTTCGTCTTCTTCTACTAATTAAAATTGTCTTATAATTTTAATCAAAATAATGGAACAATAATATAACTAATATAAATTTTCATTCATTTGTAAAAGAGGTTTTGCAAGACAAGAGAACTGTTTATTATTTTTTTTGTTTTTTATTTGGAAAAAAAAGTTTTTTGGTTGAAGTATATTTACGTGTTTCTGATATCAACTTTTTATTTTTTTATTTGGGGGGGGGGGGGAGTGGGGTGTGTGAAGGGTTGCTCCGGTAAACAAAAAGTACGGTGAGTAAATAACAATAAGTGCCCCCAGTATTTCTAATTACGCACATGCAAATAGCAGCTGAGGAAATGTTCGGAACGTATATAATAAACAAGAGGAGGAAGCATGAACACAGAAAATAGAGATGACATGTTATAATATTATATGTATTTTTTTTAACAGTTCAAGTCAATATTCTGATTAGACTGAAACTCTAGAATTATGAACTGTTATTATTTTTAAATTAAACGTGCTTTTAATACCCATGACGGAAAAGTAACTATATATATATATATATATATATATATATATATATATATATATATATATATATATATATATATATATATATATATATATATATTATATATAAAGCTGCAGTATACATAAAATGAGAAAAAGATATGTTATTGTAGCAATGCATACTAGTTTTTTATTTTTTATTTTTTTTCATTGCAACTTTAAACTTTTTTTTTTGGTGTGTCAGTGTGCTTGTTTTCAATTGTTAAATCAATATTTTTGTCTTAATCTTGCATATTTTAATGTACTCTCTTATTTTCTGTGTGTCAGTGGTAAGCTGCGAATGACGTGGCGCCGAATAGTGAGCATCTTCTCCGGCTTGTGTCACAAGAAATGAGAGAGAGAGAGAGAGAGAGAGAGAGAGAGAGAGAGAGAGAGAGAGAGAGAGAGATGGTAATTATTATATACGTCTTGGTATATATCTCTTCTCTTCACTATTAAACCCTTTACTTCTTTTAACGTGAATACTGTGTACTACGCTTTTGTAAACAATGTCAAGTAAAATCACGAAAATAATAACAAATAATAACTGAATATTGTTGTTGTTGTTGTTGAATTCAAATGCCTGATAATAATTTGTTTACTCTTAATAAATAAAATATTAAAGCAATGTGGACGTTCAAGAGGAAATGTAATGTTTTGTTTATTTATATATATGATGTATAAATATTTTTTCATTTAAATTTATAATATGAAGAGAAGTTGAATACTTGATTTCTCTCTCTCTCTCTCTCTCTCTCTCTCTCTCTCTCTCCAGTAGTGATTCCTCTAGTAATCATTCTCATTGAAAAAAAAAAGTTGTTGAAAAGCATTCAGTCAGTCAGTCAGTTTTACAAAAGGTTTAATATAAAACCACGAATGCGCATTTTTCCTCTCTTTCTCTTTTATTCCAACTTCTATATATTTCAGTATTCTCTCTTGGTTTTCCTATTGACTTCTCTTCTCTCGCACCGCACACACACACACACATACAGTATATAGTTAGACAGACAGACACGCATATAATACTGACTGAGGGGTTGGTTCCTGGCTTCCCCAGACTCAATAATTGAATCGTGACCTAGAGATATTAAACTCCACACAATGTCAAATAACTATCTTCCTCATGTCATTTTATAACTATGCCAAATTTTATTTCATTATTATAATATTTCATGCTTTTTCTACCCCTATATTATAATATTATTATATATGTATATGCGATGAATAAAATTTTAATCAACAAAAATCCTAACTTTTTATCATAATAAAAATATTACAATAATAATATGTATAATAAAGTTGTGGAAAAAAAAAAAAAAAAAAAAAAGGAAATTTGTTTTATGGAATAGTTTATTGCTCATTAATTTATATAACTTTTTGTCAAATCTCTATGTTAAAAATAAATGTTTCAATTGTATATATTATGCTTAACATTTTTGTATTGTTATTTATATGAAAAAATGTTTCAATATTACGAAATTTATGATATATTAATTTTTTTTTCTCTTCCGTTATATATGATTTATGACAATGCTATTTTTTTCCCCTTTTTTTTTACATGTAATACGCAAGAAAAACATTTTGTTTTTTGGTCATTGATACATTTTAATAACACTTGAGTAATTTTTATGTTATTTTTAATTAACTTAATGTACACCACTAATTAAATATAATATATTTTATGCTGAATGATGAATGTGAAAGGAAATACTTGTGTGTACCCGCAAATGCAAACAAAATTATCAAATTACATTTTTAATATATAAATGAATGAAACTTAAATAACTTGTTTTTTTACAAGAAGAAGAAAATATAAAAAAATTAACTGAAAAATAATATTCAATTTATTATTTATCTTTTATTATTATTTTTTTTAAAGGATGCATTTCTTTTTACAATTCTCTATGTGTGTAGGCGATCATGTAAATCTAAACCACTTTAATATATAATTTAGACAGGAAAAAAGTTTTTAAAACTTGCAACATCCACACAAAATTTAATATGATTACATTAATTTAGGCTGATATATATATATATATATATATATATATATATATATATATATATATATATATATATATATATATATATATATATATATATATACACTTTTAGTATAATAATGATTAAAAATAATCAATAAAATTTGATGTGATTAAAATAAGAAGTTTTTAGCTCATTACATTATAATATAGTTAATTAGTAACTATAAAAAGGAAGGAGTTCAAACTTAAGTATGTATCCATCTTTCTCCCCTATATATAACAAGCTCATAAAGTGGTCAGTAAATATAGATGGTAGAGGTAAACTATTATTATATAGAGATAGATAGATGTATATACTATTATAGTATAGGATGCTGCTCCTCATTTATTGTTATTACATATAGAGGAAGGGAAAATTACTTATTATTAGGTCATGTTAAGATTTCAATTAAGTCTATACAAAGTCTATCATATTATATATATACCAATTCTCATTGGTTAATTTCAAATAAAATATCTTCTCTGATTGGTTTACATAAATTTGATACTTATAATGTAACGTCTTTACCGCAAAATATATTAAAGAGGGGTTGAAAAAAGGAGGCAAAGACAATGGGTTGTAGAAATTGATCCGTGACTCATTTAGTAAAATGTCATTTGACCCTATGGTCCTCCACTAGTATTATATGTGAGTAATCTACTCCTTTTTTTATATCTCAACTTTTTTTTTTTTTCTGCGATGAATCTTTTATATAATTTAAGATGATTTTCAATTAAGAGTCAATTCCAAACAAAATATCAGAAATAAAAATGATTCATTTTCTATACTACCAAAGTTTTAACAGCAACTATAGACTCATATATTTTTCTACCGCAATACAATGTAAAAGTTATATTTTTTTCCGGCAATATAGTGATGAAGACTCAATCTAAAGATAACCTATAATAGAAGAACAGATTTTGCTTTATATTTTTACTATCTCTTCAACAATATTCTTCCTATATATATATTATATATATATATATATATATTTTATATATATAATACACTTTTTTTTATTCTCCTTCTTCTTTTTTGATATTCCCCTCAAGTTTGACGTTTGTTATGTAAGAATGACCAAAGCAAAGCCCGTGGTAACAATGTGGTATCTCCCATATTATATGATATTACTGCAAGTGTAGTGATAAAACTTTTTTTTTTTTTCTTTTCTTTTTCTTTCTTTTTTTTCTCTGCACTGCAATTGATAGCAAAACTGAAGTTGACAAATGGCGAACGAGAAAAATCGTAAAACATTGCAACTATAAAATACTATAATACATCTATTTTTTTTTTTTTTTTCGCTATAAACATAAGAATGATATATTCTAAGAAGTAAATGTAATGAAAAATATAAAGTTTTTATTTTGAAAGTTTATATATATATATATATATAGAGAGAGAGAGAGAGAGAAAGAGAGAGACATGTCATTCACAATGATTTGATTAGTAATCTATAAAGTATGATTTTTCATATAAATAACTTTGATGACGATATCTCTTTTCCGTAATATTTATTGATTTATATGAACTTTATAATCATACTTCTCTCTCTCTCTCTCTCTCTCTCTCGCTCTCGCTCTGACAAAAGAGTATGAATCATATGAGAACTTGTAAAGTCATACTTATCTGACTTTTTTCTCTTTTTTTTTTTTTTACACAAAACCTACGTGTAAACGCTATAGTTCACATTATGAAAAATCTATAACAATAAATATAAAAAAATTATCGTTACAAATATATTGAAATATTATTTAATGTAAAAATATATCTATATTTATATATTAACAATAGCTTTATATCACAGGGATATCTCTAGACTTTAAGTTTTGGAAAATTCATTTTATATACGTAATTCAGCCAAAGCACTCAAAAATTGTCACCAATAAGTAAACCCTATTTGAATTTACTATTCACATTATTATTCCAAATTTTTACATACTTTTTTGGCAACTGTTCAAAATTTAACATTACAAAAATAAAGCCATAAATTAAATTTCTTCAAAAAATATGAATAATTCTTTTCTTTATATTGTTTTAAAAAAAAATTAAAAACCATCAAGGTTTTATCCTACTTTTTTTTGTTCATTATTAATATTATGAGGAAACGTCTAAAAAACTCTTACATATTATATTAATTTAAAAAATGAGTCAGGGAAAATAGGAAACATATTTTCACATAGTTTTTTTCTTTATACATATACACAAATTACCCCGTTATTGTGAAAACTTTTTTTTTTTTTTTTACGTATATCATATTCACCGTGAGAGAAATATAAAAATACAACAAAAGTTGCATAACAATCTCTAATACTTTTTTTTTTTTTTTTTTTTTTATAAAAACAATAATAATAATAAAAAATTCATACCAACATATACGACTAAAGAATTACAATAAAAATAAATAAAACAAAACAAAAAAATTTCGATATACACAACGAAATCTACTTAACTTGTAAACAACAAAAAGCGTTTAAAACTCTTCACGAAATAAAATAAAACAAAAAAAGATATATATAGAAATATACAAACAATATTGATACATATAAATAAAAACTTTTTTTATATTATAAAAGGTCCTCCTCCTTTTTTTTTTTTTTTTTTTTTTTGTGACTATATAAAAACAATGTCATGTATTATATAATATAAAAAAGAAGTGATTCATGCAAGTTTCCTCCTATATATTGAAAGGTAAAAAAAAAAAAAAAAAAAAAAAAAAAAAAAAAAAAAAAAAAAAAAAAAAGGTATCCGTTTTCCTCCATACGTAATGTAATAAGTATTGATTATAAAAAAAAACTCTGACTCATAATATATACATATCAAAGTGACATTAAAAACTTTTCTCATCTATAATAAAAGGTAACAAATTTATTTAGTTTTCTTAGTTGAAATGTTGTTTAGAAAGAAAAGTTTTCGTTTATATTAAAAAAAAAAAAAAAAAAAAAATCCTTATAGCTAAAAATTTGAATGTATAACTCTTTACATATTTTTACATTTTAATAATTTTTTTTTCTTATAGCTTCTCTACTAAATGGAGTTATGTATTAGTTTTTATATTTTGAATGACAATTGCGTTCAATTTTTATAATTATAATTACAAATCATTGAACTGTAACGTTAGTGGTGTTGAATACTGTATATATATATTAATAAAAAATATATATATTATAAAAAATGCATGGCTTTCATATATCTCATTTTGCAACTCTTGCATAATTAGTGAAATGAATTATTAAATTAATTACTTATTGTCTTCCCTGTATATTATACAAGAGAAATGTGATCTATCACATTGACATGTCAATTCAATTAATTAATTAAAAAAAAAAAAAGGGCATGATGTTTTATAGAGTTACATTTAATTAGAGAAAAAATAACGAAACAATAAATTTTCGTAATGTCTCTACTGGTCTAACTTTTTCATGTGTTTATTTGTCACTGTTGTATCTAAACATTATTTGTCAGTTAATGATAGTTTCAAGCTTCGAGAGAAAACGGTTTTGTTGTGTTTTACATCAGTTGAAAATAATAATAATAACTAAAACTATTTTATCAAAAAAAAGAAGAAAAAAAATAGAAGTAAAATTATAATTAATTGATTTGTTTCTTTATTTATTTGCAAATTAACTTTTTGGTTTCTTTTCTACAATAATGTCTAGAAAATTGATGGACACCTCCAAAATTAAGCAAATTTTGACCACATTTTACATAATTTTCATTCATATGGAATATTATGCAAAGCTTATTATCATCATCAATATTTCATTTTATTAAACATGTCACTGTATAAAAATAACATTTTTTTTTTCGATGTACACTTACGAAATGAAAAAGCATCTACATCAATCAGTTAAAAACCGGTTTAAAAACACCATATTTCGTGCTACATAAAAAAAAGAAGAAAAAAATCTACAAGAAATATAATAATAATAAAAAATTATGCAATTACTATCATTAAAAACATATGTTGTTAAAAGTTACAGTACTCAATATAATAAGACAAAATTTTGAAACGTACATCAATAATTTCACAATTAAACTTGACAAAAAAATAATATGCACGTTAAAAAAAAAATGATTAATTGATCTTTAACAATGTATGTTGAAAATTTAATTTAAAAAAATGATCATTATATACACACACATGCTTGAAGGTTATTTTAAGATCACGTATGGTGAACTTCTTATGCATAATATAATATTTTTACATTGCATGCAAGTATAGACATTATTGCACAACAATACAATATAAAGTGGCGCCAAGAGACCCATTCATACATACGCCCACTTTTATATATAGCATTGAGAGAGAGAGAGAGAGAGAGAGAGAGAGAGAGAGAGAGAGAGAGAGAGAGAGAGAGAGAGAGAGAGAGAGAGAGAGAGAGAGAGAGAGAGAGAGAGAGAGAGAGAGAGAGAGAGAGAGAGAGAAAATATGCATTTTATATTATTGCACTGTTATAAGTCACGCAAACAATTTAATAATTATTATTTTTCTATGAACTTAATTGAATGGGAAGAAAAAAGCGAGAGAGAGAGAGAGAGAAAAAATGTTATTATTGTTTCAATGAAGATACATTAATATGTCTAATTAAAGAAACAATAAAACTGAATTAATTTTACCTTCAAGTGAAAGTAGTATTATATATCTTCTATATATTATATAAATATATATCATTTATATTTATTGTAATATAGGTTAGTGAACTTATTCAATGTTGTATGTTTCATGCTAATAGATATAATCATCATGCAAAAAAGGGTTATATTATAATGTTTATGTTATATAAAAAAAAATCATTAATTAAAATAATATGCAAAAATATGATAAAATTTTTGTGGAACATAATAAAAAAAAATATGATCGTTAAAATTTATGCAAGTATATAATATATATGTATATATATATATATATATATATATATATATATATATATATATATATATATATATATATATATATATATATATATATATATATATATATATATATATATATATATATATATAAACTTTGTGGTGTTGTACAGTTACTGTATTAAAAATAGGAATTTTATATATTAAAACAGCAAGTTATTTTTTTATTATGAATCATAACTGTATACCATCATACTCCAGTAAGAAAATCTATAATAAAATAACCGACGTAAAAAAAAAAAAAGCCTGTTCAAATGGTGCAATATTTTTAATGTGTAATTAATTTGATTCCATGCGGCAACCTCTATTTAAAATCATTAAATTCTATGCAATTATATTTATACCATAGACATATGATTTATACATCAAGGAAAATGCTTCATATTTGGGCATGCAGTTCTTATTAGCCTCATTAGGTTATAAGGCTCTTTAGGCTATTAGACGTGTTATAAACATTTTGTTAAAAATAACATTTTTTTTTTTTCAATTTAAAGACCTGATCACACGGTAGAATATTTTTTATAAATTTAAGTCCATGAAAATTTAATGCTATTTATTATATAGAGATTCCATGTGAACAAACTGTACAGCAATATACTGCATCGCGTGAACATGCTCGTACATTTTTCAATAAAAAAACAAGGAAAAAAATTCTGTTTTTAAGCGTAAAAGTATAATAATGACAAATAGAATAATTTTTAATGAAACGAAAAGTCCATATAACGCAATTGAAATGGATTCATTGTAATAAAAAATTATATACAGTTGTAACAACTATTTCAGTTATCATTTTTGTTAACCTACCAAGTATGAATTATTAATTATTACTTTTTTTTACATTATATTTATCTATATATGGGGAACAAAAAAAAATGAAAATCATTTTAGCACTACTATTCATTATAATAATTATATATATATATAATATTATATTTAATCCTGAACATGACAATTAAAAAATCATTTGATATACAATAAAATTAATATAAAAAAAAAGTGCTCATGAAAAATGATAAAAGTAATTTGTAATCACTTACAGATAATGTCACAATTATGACAGTTCGGCACAAACTTTTTGATTCAAATATTATAGAACAGTTAAAAAACTTTTTTTTTTATTTTTTTTTTTTTTTCTTTTTCTTTTTGTAATACTTTTTTTATTACATCAAACGAGAAATATGAATAAAAAAAATTTTTTTTGAGACAGAAGAGAGAAATTATAGAAAGAACAAATTAAATTTTATACATGAGTAATTTTTATATTGTTCATTTTGATTGAGAAATTGATGGTTAATCATATTTTGATTTTTCACTATCATGTATGAAATGTACTATATACATTTTATATATATATAGTTATATTTTTAGCTCTATGCGGTGTAGATAATAATAATAATTATCGACAGGAAATGTAATTATTGTAGTAATTTTTATTTTATATTGTGCGAATACCGGTAACTGGTTATATATAATTTCTCTTACAAAGAGATGAGTTAGAAATATAAAATATTTTTTATAAGTGTGAGAAATTGAATTAAACATTACAGAATTAACATTTTGGTCACTACGGTATTTTTATAGCAGGTTCTTGAATTGTGTGCGTAAAGTTATAGAACATAAAATCCTCGATAATTGTTATAAAATTCAAAAAATTTAAATTATTTATAAGTATATACAATAAATAATTTTAATAAATAATATCAAAATTACGATCTATAAGTATTTAAAGTTATTTACATATTATTATCTGCCAAGTCTAAAATTTGTAGACATTGTATATTATATATAAATATATAAAAGTGATTAAATTTTTTAAATTTTTGTGACATGATGTAGATTATATATCAATTCAATATCATCTATAATCAATATTGATATATTCAATATTCAGCTATGTATTTTTATTATACTTCTTTTTTTTTTTTTTTTTTTCTATGGGTGATAAAATAAAAAATTTAATGTTTAAAACGCCAGTAGTATAGTAGTTTTATGTGTGAGTAATAATATTTTGGTCGTTGTTTCTCGTTTCAACTCAAACATCAGATGAGAGAGAGAGAGAGAGAGAGAGAGAGAGAGAGAGAGAGAGAGAGAGAAATGGAACAAAAACATAAAATATATTATAAAACGACGTGGTTAACGCGAAACAACCGCATCAACGGTCAGAAAAAAAAATTTTGATTGGTAAATAAATTCTTATTGTCATATCGTTATTATATAATTTTATACATGATTTAAATATTTGATATGAATAATATTTTATTTAATATCATTAAAAAATATTTTATGTAAAAAATAAAGTACGTACACACAGTATATTAAATATATATATATATATTTATTAATTAATAACCATTCTATGCAATATTTAATAATAAAGTAAATACTAAATTATAATTACTATATATTAAAATTATTACCACATACAGTACTTTTTTATATAATAAAAGACATACAAGGTTGAATTATAATCATATATTTGTCATATTATATTGCAATAAAAAAAAGTGCATTTATATATAATATATATATACTTTTATTTCCCACGTTAAGTAATTACTTTAACTTACGTGTTATTATTCTATACAATGGTGTGTTATCTTTTTAAAAACTTACGAAATATACTTAAATGCAAGTCACTACACGAACTTCCTATTTACAAAAAAATTGCAACATGTATAAGGACAAATTATATATTAAAGTTAATGCTATGGTCAATTTTTTTTTTTTTTTTTTTTTTTTTTTTTTTTACACAGAATCGTTTAACGAATATTAAGTAAAAAATATAATAGCTTCAAATATAGTAGTTGTAATATATTAAAGATTCAAAATATCTTTTAATTTTTCTTACGTGTTCTTAATTGAAGATAGTTGGAACAGGAACTTTTTTTTTCCCGTCATATTGCGCCGTTGATGCATCCCTTTCTATTTATTTATCAAGGTGTTACAATATAATAATAAGCATTTCTTTTCACACCGAATAATGCTAATTGACACGCTGCATTATAATTTTTAACCCATAAGAGAAAACAACCCATTTGTAACTAAATAACATATAGATTTAAATAATAATAAAATATCAGATTCAAAATATATCAATAATGAATTACTATATTATTAAATTTCAAGAATATAGTAAAAAATGTATAGCCTTGTAAGTATTTTTTTTAGGTAATGCAAACGATAAGCTTTAAAGAAAATCAAGGCAATGAGATCAATAATAATAATACTCTTTAAGAATGTATTCAAAATTACATGGATTATTTATATATTGTTCATGTAAACGTGGTAATAAAGGTATATATCATCATGTTGCACGTATATTATATTAACTATAAGCTTTAAATCATGTACTGCGCATCATATTTATAAAAGCTTTGCTTGCTCAACTTATATTTTTTTTCCTCCCAAAGTATTACTCATCATGCAATCAACATGAACGCATGATGATGCATTACACATTGTACAATCACAGTAAAGTTAAGCCATATATACAATGATTTTCTATATAATATACTTATATTATCTTTAACTTTCAAGTGTATCACTCATTATTCTCTTCTGAATTACATATACTCTCATTATAATAACATATAAAACTCATGAATCATATAGATCGAAATATTAAACAGCATTTATATAAGGTCTATAGAGCAAAATTATGGAAAATAATGAGTTTAGCTTATAACAAAAGATGCGGCTCAAAATCTCCTTAAAATGTCTATGCAACGGTCAAAAATAAATAAGTAATAATTTTGCTAGCTCATTTTCAGCAAAATTTGTTCAATACAGCATAATTTATTCTATATTGCATATTATATAATATATAGCACAAATATTATTTGTAATTATTTATGTTGTTCTAATTTAGCATTTATTTATGCTATATATAATAAATGCAGCATAAATTACGTAATTTATTCTTTCCGTGTGGTACACGTTTCTATAGGGAATTTTGACGGGCTTGGAAAACATGAGCTTGAAAAAACATGCGAATTCTCCATAGATTGTTTAAAAAAAATTTGGCAGGGGGTGAAAAATCTAAAAGGGATGAATTTGGAGTCTTAATAAAGCATGAGCTAATTTTATAGAATGCTATATAATGCTACATATTTTATATCTGTTTGGAAAATAATACAACAAAAATAAAAATATATAATAACGCATAAAATCAGTTAATAAAAAAAAAAAATGTGGCCATAATGGATATTTTAATTATAAATTGATTATCACAAATATAATATCAATAAAAAAACAAGATTTATTATTATAAAACTTTTTCACGCGTAAATTATGGTTTTAAAAAAATCATAAAGCGTACAGATATATTAATAACTTATAAGTCATTTGCATGGATATAAAATAAAAATTGTATACGCTACATAAATTTTTTTCATTAAAAAAAATTTTTTTGGAGTACAATATAAAATAACGTTGATTATGTCAAAAATATTTCAATAAAGATGCTTTAAATAATATTGTACTAAATAACGAGAATAACAAGCTTCACATTTTTTCAATATTGATCGTTTCAATGCTTATTTAAGCTGTTTGGGTTATTATTATTATATTATAACAACTTTATTTTTGAGAGAATAATAATAAAATAAAAATTTAAATATTCAATAAAAATAATATTTTTTTTATGATATTTTACAATTCAAATCGACAATTATAACTTTATAATATAACAATACTTATATATATATATATATATATATATATATATATATATATATATATATTATTTTTATATAAAAAAATTCTTCTATTTGTGTATAAAGAGTTAAAAATAAGCGGAAAAGGAAAAAAACATGCGACTTACGTATGATAGAAAAAAAAAACACAGGAGATTAAATTATAATAAGTTTATGTAAATCACGCTACTTAAAAAAAAATATACAAAAATAAATAAATCTAAATATTTTTTTTTAATATTATTTTTCTTTTTTTTTTTTTTTTTTTTAATCCATTATTTAACACAAATTTAAATTACAGTAATTTTTCATGGTATAATCATGCAAGTAAAATGCAAGGAGAGAGACAGAGAGAGAGAGAGAAAGGAGGGAGAGTCATACATAACAGTGAGTCATGGATAGGTATTTTGTGCGTGTTTTGTGGCAGTCAAATTTTCTATAATATACTTCCAGCAAAAACCTAAAGTCTGCGTATATTTTATTTATATTTTAAACACGCAAACAAAAGTGCACTCTAGAGTGTGTACGTGTATATGACTGACATACGCGTCTATAATTTTATACTTACAAAAAAAAAAAAAAAAAAAAAAAAAAAAGTATATCTCAGTAAAATAATCAGATTGTTAATTTTTTTTATTACTATTATTGTAAGTAATGTATTAAAATTAAAACATAAAATACATTGTTATCTATATAAAAAAAAAGTAAAAAAATAAATTTGTGGTTAATACTATACCCTTTTTTTACTGCATTATACATATTATAATATATGCATTATCTATATATTTTGTATTTATATAGAGTCGTTGGTCGTTGGTAAAATAATAATAATAATAATAATATATCATAAATTGAAAGATTTTTGTTATTATTATTATTATTTATTTTTTTAAATTTGCATTTTGCTGTACAATTTAAAGTGGTTATACGACGTCCAGTATTATATGTATATTATGTTTTGTATATATTATTAATTGTGCTACATTCTATATTATTATGGTTTTACAAAAAGCAGAGAGTGTAATGCATTATACAAAGCAATGGAATAAACCACATCAGAGAGAGACAGAGAGAGACAGAGAGAGAGAGAGACAGAGAACAAAAATGTTTTTAGCACATCAAGCGTGGCTGCAAACAAGGTAATACAAGGTTGTGGCAAGGTCATTGTCTTCAACTTCATAATATACTAATTTATTATATAGTGCAATTTTACGCAACTACTTTTTTATTACTGTTTGATATGGTATATTATATAGCAATATATATTGTTTTTTATATAATATATTACTGATAATAAAACTAAAGTATATAAAAACCATGAAAAAAGAGTAATTTATATTGTTAAATTAATTTAATTTAGAAACATATTTTGATTCATATAAACATAGATAATTTCATTCTAACCCAATAAACACTATAGTGATGCGTATATGCACTATAAATTATTATAGGAATCTAAAAAACTAAAATAGACTCGTAACCTTATAGATTTATGAAAATATATGAAAACGAAAAACAGACTTATATATACACAAACATTAAATTCAATTTTAAATTATTTGAAAAACATATCAAAATAAATTTCATTTAAGATAATTCTTACTGACATTTTCGACGATAAAATCTTCCTATATATATATTATAAAATAAATTTATTAGAATTTAATGTCTGACATTACATGAATATTATTTATGGAAATGACTTGCACCCGTGATGTAAAACACTATAATTTATGAGTATAAAGTGCAATCGCGTAGAGTGCAATTATACATGTTATTATTATTATTATTATTAT